>JAPFBL010000083.1:0-310000 GCA_026182355.1 Hermatobates lingyangjiaoensis
CGACGTTATCGTATATACACACTTTAATGATGAAAAAACTATCCAAAAAGGACAACTAAAGTTCAATAAAGTTTGATTACTTGGTGATAGACGTTTAAGAAAGTCGTCAACTCGCCAGCAAGTCAGGGGTTAGCCGTCCACCCTGAACTTGCTTATCGTTTCAAGCTCACTTGTAACTATTACTGAGACTATTGTATTTCCTATCGTAAGTTAAAAATAAAACACGTGTGAAATAGATATCTGGTAAATCCACCGTAAATATTTTAGTTAGCACATTACTGCATAATCGTCGTCTGACCTTGAAGCATTCTGAGGTTAGTCGCTACCTCATCAGTTTCATGGTATATCACTGACACGTGCACTCTTTTTGTGCCAACCATCTCTTCTAAATAACAATTGCATTCAATTCTCGGTAAAACATTTTACGGATCATTTATACTCGTATCAACATTTGCTTTACACCTTGTTAGCAATTCTTCCTTCAACCGTAAATACCTGAGTTTTAGGAACATTGTTCTTTGGCAGAGTTATATGAAAACTGTTAAATGAATTTTAATTCATTATATATAAATGTATATATCATTCTATGTTGTACGGTACTAATTATCCTTTTGCTTGTTAATCTTTGTTAAGAAATATCACCTAAAATTATTTATCAAGCCAGAAAACAACATAAAACTCAAATTTTCTCCTGAAGACGGATCATCCGAAAATTTGAGTTTGTAAGTGTGTTTCTATCTCGGTGTGTTGTTTTTCTTCGTTTTTGGGCTGATTTGCGTCCAGTTTGGATCGTTTTTTTAGAATTTTGAGATATATATTTATATATATATGAAACTCTCCTGAATGAACTGTTCTATTACTCCATAGAATATCCCTATTTTATAAATCCATATATTCATTTTTAGTCACCCAGTCAAATTTTACTGAGTTAAACAGGAGGAAGTACCAGTTTTAATTCTGAAAAGTTAACCAAATGGAAGCGTTGGAAGTCTTTCCAAAATGATTGTTAGGAATCATGATATAGTAAGTTAAACTGTTCCACTGTTGTAGTGTATACTTCCACTATAATGTTATCTTCAATATTTTATTCACTTTTAATGTGGCTTTTGATTATATATATATATAAAGCAAAACTTGAAACGGTCCAACAGGACTACTAGTTCACACAGGAGAGAAAAAAACAAATAAAATCACACACAAAAAAGACTCACAACGATATTTCGACATTCGTCGTCATCGGCAGAAGTAGTCCCTTTGAGTAGCTGAAGCTAACTCCTAACTCCTATAGTTAGCTTCAGCTACTCAAAGGGACTAACTACTTCTGCCCGATGACGACGAATGTTGAAATATCGTTGTGAGTCTTTTTTGTGTGTGATTTTATTTGTTTTTTTCTCTCCTGTATAAACTATATATATATATCACTCAAAATTCGAAAAAAACTATCCAAACTGGACGCAAAACAGCTCAAAATTGAAGAAAAGCAACACATAGAGAAAGAGACACACTTACAAACTCAAATTTTCGGATGATCCGTCTTCAGGAGAAAAGAGAATGGGCAACCAAGCACGCCGGAAACACAACGGCAGGAAACCGTCCCGGCAACCGACTGTCATTATATATATATATTATTAAAAATTATGCCAATTTTAACTTTTGTTCTTTTCCGGGTTAATTTTTTAACAAAAGTTAAAATTGGCATAATTTTTAATAAAACATGTTTGATTGAAGGTCTGCTCCCAAAATATACAAATATATATATATATATATATATACTTTTTACACTTTTGTAAAAAATTGTAAGTAAGTAAGTAATTGTATATATATATATATATATATATATATATATATACACTTTTGGGTCTCCAACCGTCTCTGAACCAGTGCGCTTGGTTTCCCTCCTCTCTTATCTCTCCTGAAGACGGTTAAAACCGAAAATTAGAGACTGTAAGTGTGTTCTTTTGATTTTCTTTATGTTTTTTGTTTATATTGAACTATATATTATATATACAGGTTTGATTAAATAAACGCCATATTTACGGTTGACTAGTTTCCTTGTGTATTTCTCAAGGGATCTGAAGATTATTCAGATCCCGTGAGAAATACGCAAGGAAACTAGTCAACCGTAAATATGGCGTATTATTTAATCAAACCTCTATAAATGAAGGACTGCTTCCTAAATATACCAATATATATATAAGGAAATAAGTTGTATGACTCTGTCTTCATTCTTCGTCAAAGGTTTACTGAAGTAACATTTGACTAGTTGTGTCGATATGCGGTTGTTTATCAACATGAATTCGTCAAAGTATGTGTTCGATAGTTTTCTGTTTGGTTTTCTTATAGGGTTAATTATTTTTCAATCTATCTTTTCCTTATTGTGGAAATTTTTCATATACCTATTGCTGATTTGGATATCACCCATAAAACGTTAGTAATCTTGCAAATAAATTCCTACAGGGAAACATTGGAAGTCACGTACATGATGATATTAGTTCATTGATAACAACATTCATAGAAATTAGATATTCTTCCTGGTGCTTGTTGTGATATAACAACATGTAAAAATTGTATTTCCATCTAGTGCCCACTGTGTACATATGAAAGTACAAATCAGTGCATAGACAACATTGAAAATCAAAGAAGATATTTAGGATTTTCCCACCAACAGTGGTTCTATGAGAGCCTCAGTGTGAATGTAAAAGCAGACCGTTATTTCAGATTTTCGGATATGGTTAAAACCAAGTGTCTCACAAATGTATTCTCTGGGGTAACAGATTGAGAGCACTCCGTACTGCATTATAGTTTAGTATTGGTGAGGTCTATCGGACGACATTTGTCATCTCCTGCATCGTACATCATTAGTTCGTCCTGTGGGAGTGTATTTGTGACCCTCTCGGCATTGGGTAACATTAAACCAAAGACCCGCATTGAGTTTTTTGGACTCCTTTCCGTTCACAGTTGAAAACAAAATCAGAAAATCGCCTTTCGTTTAGAAAATAGAATGATCATTAGAATATTCTATCAGTTTGACTGATTTACATTCTCTGATATTTCCAAACTACAATTTTGAAGTTTTTTCGATGATGTCTATGTGTGTGGATAGGCATGTATCCAAAAGTTTGTGGGCACCGTACAAGTTATTACGTTTGATGGACCCCATTTGTTGTGTCAAACAGAATTGCTATTTAAATGTTTAATAAAAGAAATTTAAACATATTTAAATGAGTTAATATGATTTGTAACAAGGTTTACCTACTAAAACTATGTAGTAGTAGCATGTGATGGACGGTTGTCATAAAGAAGTGTTGCAAACAATGTCAATGTTGTGCTCTAAAAAGTCTTATTGTCAGATGTCTTATTTGTTAGTCTGTTTAGGATCTTCACTATTTTTGCGTAATATTGAAGCATAGAGAAGGTACTTATTCGTTCTTTATCTCAAAATAGAAACTAATTTTAAGTGACTTCACTGCAGATTCAATAAATTCATGATTTTTCTGTTACTGCCTTGCTATGAATATTTCATGAGCTTACTGTGTTGGAAGACTGCTATTACACTAAAAATAACTCTTATTTTCTTGGCAAAAGAAAAATACCAAGGTAATAACGTATATTAATGTAAAGAATGTAGTTTAATATTTTTTTATGTACTGTAATTAATTTCTGCATTCATGTAGCCCTTAAGATGTCTACAAATATAGACGAAACGTTGGCTTAAAGGTGTTTTATTGTTTAACGCTAGATCAAACCTCGATAAAGAAAGCAAAATAAAAAAAAACGAGAATTATATATGAAAATATATAATAAAATATTGAAAAAATATTCAACAAATTTTGAAAAATGTAAGACCTAACCTGACGATGACTATGGAATAGTCGAAATCTAGTTTCTAGTTAATGGTCTTGTAAGTTATGTTAAATTGTTTACCTGTGATGTTAGTTTTCAGTTGTATTAAAATTGTTGATATCTATTAAAGTGTTTCAAAAAAGTCTCTCAGTGTCCTTGGGAATTACCACCTTCTATTCGTAAGACTGTCAGGAGACTGGAACAGCTTAGTTTGAAAGTCGTTAATGCCGAAGCTGCGGCACATTTCAACAATATATATATATATAAATTATTGGTGTGTGTGTGTGTGTGTGTGTGTGTGTGGGTGTGGTGTGTGTTTGTGTTGTTGTGTGTGTGTGTGTGTGTGTTGTGTGTGTGTGTGTGTGTGTGTGTGGTTGTGTGTGTGTGTGTGGTGTGTGTTTGTGTGTGTGGTGTGTGTGTTGTTAGTGTGTGTGTGTGGTGTGTGTGTTGTTGTGTGTGGTGGGTGTTGTGTGGTTGTGTGGTGTGTGTGTGTGTGTGTGGTGTTGTGTTTGTGTGGTGTGTGTGTGTGTGTTTGTGTGTGTGTGTGTGGTGTGTGTTGTGTGTGTTGTGTGTTGTGTGGTGGTGTGTGGGTTGGTTGTGTTGTGTGGTGTGGTGTGTGTTGTGTGTGTGTGTGTGTGTGGGTGTGTGGTGTGTGTTGTGTGTGTGTGTGTGTGTGTGAGTGTGTGTGTGTGTGTGTGGGTTTGTGTGTGTTGTGTGTGTTGTTGTGGTGTGGTTGTGTGTGTGTGTGTGTTGTGTGTGTTGTGTTGTGTGTGTGTTGTGTGTGTGTGTGTTGTGTGTGTGTGTGTGGTTTGTGTTTTGTGTGTGTGTGTGTGTGTGTTGTGTTTGTGTGTTTTGTGTGTGTGTGTGTGTGTGTGTGTGTGTGGTGTTGGTGGTGTGTGTGTGTGTTTGTGTGTGTTGTGTGTGTGTGTGTGTGGTGTGTGTGTGTGTTGTGTGTGGTGTGTGTGTGTGTGTGTTTGTGGTGGTGTGTGTGTGTGGTGTGTGTGTGTGTGTTGTGTGTGTGTGTGTGTGTGTGTGTGTGTGTGTGTGTGTGTTGTGTGTGTGTGTGTGGTTGTGTGTGTGTGTGTGTGTGTGTGTGTGTGTGTGTTGTGTTGTGTGTGTGTTTGTGTTGTGTGTGTGTGTGTGTGTGTGTGTGTTGTTGTTTGTGGTTTTGTGTGTGTGTGTCAGAGTCAAAAAGTCAACTGTTGGGTTTTTGACTCTGACGAAGACTGCTTGTTCCGGTTGAAAGATCTTAGTCTTTTTTTCACATTTCTTATTATTATTTGAACATTGATTGTTGTTTCACATGTTTATTGAAAAATCTTGTCATGAATATGTATATATACAAAACTGTGAGTTTATATAAAGTGTAAAATTAGTTCTCCTGATGACGATGAGGGTCGAAATATATAAGTGTACCATTTCAGATCTTTCAGAGAGTATGCTCTTCAACTGTTTCAAAACACTGTTCTTATACGTATACAATTGCTCTCAAAGTAATGTAAGATACATGGGATTTCCCCAGACGTTCTGATTTAAAAGTCTAATGAGAACAACAGATAGGATGAAAGGTCGAAGACGTTTTGTTTTTCATCAGTGTTTTATTCATTAATTATAATTTGATCTGTTCCTGTTTTTAAAATCTACTTACACTAGAATTCTGAAGTTATTTGTATAGTAGGATATTTCTTTATCTCGCCTCCGTTCACTTTGGTTCAAACTGTCAATTTATGTTGTTTCAGTTACCATAAGATTGTTTAAATTTATTTCATGAAGTTATTTGATGTTTATTCATTCGGTAAATATTTTTAAATACAACTAATCTAATACTTCAACTTTTTAAATTACCTCAGTAATTATACCAAACTCTCAGTAGTTATACCAAACCTCTCCGGTGATGTTTGAATGCCAACAAGTCGTCGACTAAAAGGTAGGAAAAGTAATTTATTAACGCAAATGACTCTTTCTTCTGAATTATTTAAATTCTTTTAATTTGTTTGTTAATATTATCAAGAAGAACCTTTGGATATTTCAACTTGGCACTATAGAACGGATAGTCCCGATTTCCCAGTCAAAAAAAGATATCACTACAAACTTAAAAAGGTTTCACAAAAATACCTCTGAAAATAGATCTTCTTACACTAAGGGATGAAATAAGGAGAAGTAATGCATGTAATTAGCCGCGGGAAACACCAAATTTAAAATCACCCCCATTCTTCGTCTTTAACAAAATATTGAAGAAACTAATGCAAATATTAATTAATATACATAGTAATATAGCCTGTGACTCTCACTGTAGTGACCAGTATTATTTATGAAAGCTGAAAAATGTTTATATTTTGTTTCTTTAGATCAGTGTTTCGCAAACTTTTTCGAGTGACCGCCCCCTTGAGTCCATAAACCTATAACTCAACACCCTTGAATAGTAATCAGATTCCTAGACTAAATAACCAAATGAATAACATTTTAATAATTAAATTAAAATAATTACTAATCGAATATTTATTTAGAATCCAATAGATGTATTGTTTCTTAGCATATTTATGCAAAAGAATTAATACACAATAAAAGAAACTTAGGTGAGAATATAATTTTAGCATAAAAATGAATTATCAAAACCAATAATTTTAAGAAACCATTTGCTAGAAGTTTACATGTTGTGTTTTCACTTAAATTTAGAAATTATATTGCATGAACATTTTCAATTTATGGAAATAGAATCCCCGCTCCTTTTTGCATTACCGCCCACTTTGGGAAACACTACTTTAGATGAATGTAAAAAACATTAACAAAGTGAAACCATGTAGCGGTATTGGCAAAAAACATTTTATGAACTTATATTCAGAAAATTCAATATACTATTTATACACATATAAAGGGGCCAGGTTAGCTCAGTGGTTAACGTACTCTGAACTGATAGGACCCGGGTTCGATCCCCACCTGGCCCTCGATTTATTCATGTGGAAGGTGAATTAATCTGAGCAGGTCGTCCCTCGGAGAAGGACGACGTTAAACCGTCGGTCCCGAGTCTGTACGATATCAGGTACAAGTTAAAGATCTCTACTTTAAATACACTTGAGTTGGCAAAATGTAGGACTCCCACTGTAGAATTAATCTTCATTGTGTGGTATCACAAAGGTCAATGTTGGGCCTACGTGTGTTCCCTTGTGGGACTACCACTGCAACCTAACCTAACCTATCCACATATAAGTGATATAAGTTATACTACTTATGTGTACCATTTATATTACAAAATTACAATATACTACTTATATATTACTTTAAAGTAACACTTTTTCGATGACAATACGACTTGAAACGGACAAATACAGTTCAATGTACATAAAGAAACTTAGAGAAATTAAAAACACACACTTCCAGTCTCTAATTTGGTTTGAACCGTCTTCAGGAGATATAAGAGTGGGAAACCAAGCGCACTGGTCAAGAGACGGTTGGGACCCGTCTTGGAGGCTTACTTTTAAGTCATATATAACTGTCTTTAGAAAGACAGTTTCCATAGTTTATCCAATTTTTTTACAAAATTTAATATTAATTAGAAAAGGATAATCTAAGGATTATATACTCGTAACAACACTAACCGGGACAGATATAGAGACAGGTACAGCGGGATCCCTGGACGTTAATTCAGTTTTCAAAAAATTAAGCACATAGTGTAAATGTTTAAAAGGGACATAACATGAAAACCTATCAACAAACATAAGATCAACGTTATTTCAATCCTAGCGTGGAACTGAATGTTTTTCCTCCTCTTTTTCTGTTTTTCGACAAAAAGCTACCTCAAAAGACCTTGGAATTTTTTCATTTTGTTTACTTGTGTTCTTGTTATGCTATCTTTATATATATAATTGTAATTAAACCCAAGAAAAACACTTGACTTCATATTTATTTTAAGGAAGGAAATGAAAGAAATTAAATAAAATGAACTGAAATAACACATGGATATATCTGAAGATTAGCAAGTGGAATTAGTGGTAAGCCAAAGACAGGGCAGATAGTTTAAATAGATATGGGGTAGGTATTATTGTTTAGGGTGGAAGTTAAATTAGGACAGAATTCATAATGAGGCAAATACGACAGCTACGGCGCCCACGCTGTTTACGGGAGACAATGCTCACCTGTACATGCCTTGTCACAATTCATCCATGCGAATTTAAACACAGATTGAGCATGTTTTGAATATCAGTAGTCATGGACTTGATCCATGCTATATTGATCATACTTTCATACTTTTACTTTCCTTATGTGTTCTTTTGACATGCGTACTAAGATAAGATTCAAAATACGTTGTATATTTACACAAAGCACATTTCAGTTTATAATTATCATCTTGATGAACTAACATTTGCGTGGTGTGGTCGAAAGACCGAGGAACGTGCCAATAAATCAAACAAGCTATGGCGCCCACACTTTTCTATGCCTTTTGCAGATATAAGGAGAAAATATATCTATGTATATATTAATCAGCACGAATACTTAATGTCGAGATTTTGACTTAATGACTTACCGAAAACTGATTGACTTCTCTTGACTTATATGGATCTAACTGGTTTTCAATGGATGAAAATTACTAGTGCTCATTGATACTATATATATTGATCTGTATTGAGTGTTTATTTAATTACACTCAATAAGACCATAGGTAGAATGTATCTGGTATGACACTGACTTAGAACCAATTTGCACATACAAGCAAGTCGTTGTATCAATTCTTGCAGATATTGAATAGATACCTGCACAAGCAGACAAGTTAAGTCGGTTTGCCACACGAGTGTGCGCATGTTTTGGCACCAGACTGCTAACTTTCCCGTATTCCTCACTCTCTCTTTCTATTCTCGTCTTTGTTGCAAAATTATACTTTTGTTCTATTTACACAACCTCATAATTGGTTTAATAGTCTATTATTAATTCAAAGTTCACTGCCTTAATGTAGTTTTACTATTAATAATCTCACGAAAATGGAATTACAGTTCAGCGTATTAGAGATACCCTAGGTCACATTGGACTTAACGGTGTTTACTTAAGTCTCATAGACATTCATCAACACTTGATTACTGAAGTGATGACTTGATTATTAACCTGTTTTCAATTACCCACTGTTAACAATTAGTCATCCACCCAATAGATTAGGCATGAACTTCCTTAGTCGTGACTCCAAACTTAATGAAATGGAAATTTAAAACAGTTCTATAAGTAAATTTAAAAATAAAGCAAGATAAAGAAAAAATAAAATAAACATTCTGGAAAATATGTTTTAATTTCCCTGTAACAATTGATTAATTGCGAGTAAATTGCCCCATTCTTTGCTCAGCAGCAGCATATCTGTGTTTATTTATGCCCGCTCCCTTAGCCTTTCCCTTTTAATGAATGCATCAGTGTTGAAATTTTGGAATTCGTCCCAGTGGTGATACAAAAATCTTTCTGAGAAGCCGTACTGGGTGTCCATCTGCTCCTGGTCTTAACTGTTCTTATCATTTTTTTTCACAATTTTACCCTTTTCTTTCTTATTTTAAGATATGCTGTAATAATATATTACCATAATAATTATATACAATAACATCACTTTAATGATTTTTTTAATGAAACTGTGCGTTAGGACAACACATCAGATTACAGAACATATACAACGAACTGAAAGACTTTCATTTCTCTTTCGACACCCGCTATTGTTCAGAAGGAGAGGCTCAGTCGCTTCATAGCCACCTTGTAGTCACTGTAATCCTTAAGATTACAGGTGGCAAAATGTTAGAAATGTAGAAGTAAATTGATCACTAGAAATTGTGGCAAATTTAACCAAGTTTTTTTTTAATATATTGTTATATTTGACCATAACTCTGATAGTTTACAGTAGTGTTTATGACACTTCATGGTGCTCTTATTACAAATACCTTAGTAATGGTTTAACTTTCGCATATATCCACATTTTGCTATTTTCCACAGATGTTTTTCTATATTGATCGTATTGATCATCCAAATTGGCTTTAAGCTTTAAACTTTATCTCATTGTTTATTCATTACATTCTAGTTTTTTATTATCTCTCATATTTATGTGTGACCTTGTTTCAATAATGGTTGGCTGTGTTAATTTCAAAACAAAAAGATGAGTGATCGCATCTAACAGATTGTATTTACAGTAAAGTATACATCTATTGTGAACGTGAATTACTTATTGAGTTCCCAATAGAAGAGTTTAAACTACGATGAATGGCTATAAATGCGTCCTTCTTCGATTACTGAGCTAGATTGCACAATCAACTATTTCTGAAGTGTGAAGCGTCTGAATATTCTGGAAGCCGCTACACTTCTCTGGTTCATGATTGCTTAATTTGTCTCTATTACGATGCCCGTAATTAGTAAAAAAGCTACGATATACTCATATTATTAACAGTACCTAATAGCCTTATCATAAAATAGGTCAATTCATCAAGATTTATAAAATTGTATAAGTGTGTTGGGGTTGAAACTTTTAATTCATTCAACGTACTTCTACCTCCTCCTCTACACTTTTTTCTTGAATGAGTGTTATTTAGTGTCTTCTCCTCCCATTGTTATATATATCCATCATTGAATGATCGTTCTCTCCAAGAAGGTTATCGCATTTCTAAAGCTGGATGCGATACATAGAATAATTTCTGCGAGGAGGGGTATTGCTACTGAACGCTGCCTCTCTTCTGTGCGTGATATCTATCCATCATTGAAGATCTACCTCCAAAAAAAAATATCCTTGCTGATCTTTTTCTTCTGCTATCTCTAGATGGGATATATATTCTGTTAGCATGGCATTAGAAGTGTTCACAAATATGTGCATTTTGAGCTGTACGTATGTACAAATGATCTTTTATTTTATTATATAATTTGTTTATTGGTCTTAAAAAAAAAAAATTAAATTTCAATGTACAAGTAGACGCAATGGAAGGTCCTAATGTTTGGTTAGAACCAAACATTAACGTTAGGTTATTAACATATCCTTGCTGTCGATATAATTCGATCAAATGTAATAGGATACTGAGTAGTTTGTTGTGATTCCCCAAGCAAGGTAACATTGACTCAGGTGAGACAAACATGAAAAGTGTTATTATATTGAAGCGGTCGTGGTATGGTCCATGCGGACAATATGAAATTCTCATAGTTCCTTGCAGCTTTTGAAGGACTTGGTGTTGATAAGTTTGTACTGGAGGCTTGAGATCCATGGAAATTCAGCTCTCCATAATTTCAACTCAATCATAATTGTGAACTTTTCAATCAAAGTCATTTTCAAGAGAGTGCCAGACGACTTGAAAGATAACACTGTAGTACTTCCTCTTAAATCATTTCTTTAAATGCATCAACCAATTGACAGGGTAGACTTTAAACTCAAATTATCATATTACCTACCTGATATATAATTTATTAATATTTGTTTTCTCAAAACTCACCAACCAGTCCTAGGTTTAATCATTAAAGTTAATATCTATATTTCTATGAAAATACGAATCGCCTCGATAGTTTATGGAAGATATTGCTTTTGGAGAAAGTTCCTGGACACTACACAGAATTCCCTATTCCCTTTGAATATGTTTTATAACCTTTGGACTGTTTCTCTGCTTTACCATCCTCTTCATGATTTAGTACTTAACCTACAGTTATTGTTCATACTTTGATTAAATTCACATCGCATGAGCGTTATTATCAATCGTCCATTGTAAATGATCAATCCGCCTTTAACATCAAAGTCTATTGTACGTTGAAGACATCTTTTAGTTTCCTTGTTGTATCAATATTAAAGCCGATAAAAGTTTTCCTGGTTTAAAAGTAGTTTACGTTTCTTAGGCATCGAAATAAGAAAGTTCGTTGCTTGTAATCTATTTACAGACAATAGTTGATATTGCATATTTTATTTATGATTTTCAACATTCTAATATATTTTATATAACGCTTTCAGCATGATGACTGTTTTCCTAATGATTATGTTGACAAGTTGAAAACATTTCTTAATCTTTCTTATTGAATACATGCATATTGTTAATACCACTGAGGTTAGTATGATTTATATTAGAAATAGGTAAAACCGTCATACCTCGTGTGATAATGGAGTCGTTGGAGCACTTTCGAACGTTGTCCATCTTCGATGAGGTTTGTTGCGATCCAAGATGGACAACATCCGAAAGCGTTCCAACGACTCCATGATCATCTTACGAGGTATGACGGTTTTACCTATTTCTAATACAAATCATTTCTTGTTGAAAGTTACGATGGAATTTGTCATTGACAGAACCATGATTTTTGAAATAGGTTCAATCCCCCCCGGATAATTGGTGTCGCTTCATCGTCATAGTCCAATGTTCATACCCAAAGACAGTGCTTGTTCCAAAACATTTCGGACAGATTAAGAATCTTGCACTTTCTGTGTGATAATAATTTGAAATTGATGGACAGCTGGCTCAGGTTCACAGTATATTTGTTTCATTGTCTTCCATACTGACTAAAACTTAAAAAAAACAGCATTTTGAAATTTTTTTATTGTTATCCGCGTTTTTATTTATTTATTTAAACAAGCTCTTCTCATTTAGGTTTGAGCTCTTATACAATTTTATTAATGTTATAAAGGAAATGACGCTGGGAATAATAATTGATTTATGGACATAAAAATCAGTTATCAAGAAAATAAATAAACCTGCGGTATATTTATTGAAGTCAAAATTAAGCAGTATTTTATTTTTTAAATTTAAAAATTGTAGTCCAGCTTAATTATTATTAGAATGATCTATTTTCCAAGGTTTTCTTATATATTTGGTTGTCCACAAATGTATCGGTTGAATGATGATACAGGATGATATATGTGGAATCGTTTAGTCCTGGTGGAATACTACTGTTGCAGATAATTTAGGGTAGGTTATTGGCTGTAATCTGGTAAGCAGATATTCCCCTCATGTTTGCAAACAACTCGTCTCTCGCTAGCTTTACGCAAATTAATTCTTTACATAATAGGCTGCCCACAGTGACCTTGACATTGTTTTCCTGCCTTATCCAGAGAATAGTAGAATTTAACGGAGCAGTGTGCGCAGTTGACCGATTTCCCCTCTTGGATAGGTGGACGTTGAACCTGATATCGCTTCTCCCCCTCCCTTATATCACAAGCTCTTATCAGAAGCGCCGATGGTTCAACCTCTCAGTTCCAACACTCTGCTCCAGTTAAACTCAAGTCCTTTTTTCTCTCCACTAACTGTATTTCATGTCCACTTTGCTTATACCAACTAAATCCCCACATTTCCATGTGTTCCAGTTAAACAATTCTAAATTGTTTTCTTTACTCTTTTTTGAGATAAAACATTTAAAAACCAATTGACATCAATATGTGCGATATTTACCCAGGTGAGCTATGCATTTTTAGTTTTTTGTAATTTAAATTAATTCAAACTGTTCACAAGTATTGACTATTTCGTTCATTCTCCAATTCCGGCCTGAGATTTATATATAAACCGTACATACGTATTCTTATTTGTGATTGTTCAAAATAATATATTCACAAAATATGGTTTGAAGCCATTCTGAGTATCAGACACAATCAAAAAATATTTCCGTATAGACGGTATAGATTTGCGTGTAGACCGTATAGATTTGCGTATAGTAAAGCTAATGCTGGGAAGACCTTGCTCTTTCATTTGACAGAATAAATACTCCTTAATAAATGGCAAGAAAATGTTTGACTGTGTGTAATTATTAATTTAAACTCCAGAAATGTAGTGATTCTTTACTTTTTCAATGAATACTTCAAAATAGACCTCTGGAGACAGAAAATCTGTGTACAAAATTATTCTTACCGGTATCATTCGTTTGGTCGCTAGTTATGATGGTATTTCTATTCTTACATATTCAATGAATATAAATGTTGACTTATATTAGAAATAGGTAAAACCGTCATACCTCGTAATATGATCATGGAGTCGTCTCCTAGGCAACAAGCGCTAGGACAACGTCCGAAAGCGCTCCAACGACTCCATGATCATCTTACGAGGATGACGGTTTTACCTATTTCTCATATAAATCATACTAACCTCAGTGGTATTAACAATATGCATGTTGACACTGTTTGTTACTGATTGTCTTCACCACATAATTTTGTTATCTTTGAAAGTGTTTATTACCTGATTGAGTAATTCAGTGAATACAGCAGGTATTAACTTCGTTCATCAAAATGTGGCATCATTAATTAAATATAACATATCAAATATTATAGACATTAGAAGTGGGTTATTCAAACAAGACTCAGTGTAGATAATGTTTCTTTTATTTCTTTCTGAACTCCTTGGTTTACCCTGACTCGCCCAGTCTTTTATCCTCTGCCATACCTCGCCTTTTAAGTCCGTTATAAATACCTCTTTTGCCTCCCTCCTTCTCAGTATCACAACACATGAAGAATACACTTCTTTCAGTTCAAGTGTGACTCAGACGAAGACCAGTTATTTTGGCTGAAGGATTTTACTCCTATTTCTAAATTTCTTCCTGTGGTTTAGCCGTTGAGATATATAAATATTATTGACATTGGCAGTCACTTTAGCGTTGACCACTTTTCTCGATGTCCTCTAAACTCGATAAAACTCGGGCATTAAGGTATTTTGTAGAGTATAAATGGAAGAGACATGAATTCTTAAACATTCTTGAAATAAGAAGCACTAAAACTACGTTTAAACATATAACCTCATTCACTTCAAAAAACTAATAAAACAAGGAACTACAAAACCCTATATTCTACGAGTTTTCGGCTAACATAAGCCATCGTATCGTTGCCAAAAGCTCGTAGCTTTTACTAGTTGGTAGTTTCTAGTATTATTAGTTAGTTTTATTTTCTAATGTGATTAAAGGTTTGTAATTTAAACCCAGTTTTAATGATCTCTCTTCAAGATTTTCTTAGTGTGTCATATCTTATATGTTTTAGTCATAACCTACTTTAGAAAATGCCCAAGTCTAATTACAAAGAAGCAATAAGAGTTCTCAAAAACATGATCAACGCAGAAGCTAATATTCAATAATACATATTACAATCATATAGAATTAAATATGTAGACATGTAGTTTTATCTACAGTTTCTCCGTATTCTTTTCTTTTAATCGTTTGATATGTATACGAACTTTTCTTTATTGAAGGATAAAATTAAGGAAAAATGGTACAAAATATGTGTGTTCTAAATAGCAAAACTTTGATATATAAATATATATATATATCGTCCTCCTGATGACGACGATCGTCAAAATATGCGACTATGTCTATATCTGTGCTACCTTCTGTTTAATTCGTTATATATATATATATATATATATATATATATATATATATATATATATAGTTCAATGTACATAAAGAAACATAGAGACCAGTCTCTGTACCAGTGGGCTAGGTTTCCCTCTCTTATCTCTCCTGAAGACGGTTCAACTGAAAATTAGAGACTGTAAGTGTGTGCTTTTAATTTTTCTATGTTTCTTTATGTATATTGAACTGTATTTGTCCATTTTGGATCATATTTTCATCAAAAAAGTGTATATATATATATATATATATACACAATTCTACTATAATGTAGAATTCTACAATGTAGAATCAATGTAGAATAGTTTACCAAGTATGAATGAGATGGAGCATCCTGTAATGGGGTTCCTTATGATTTATTAAATCAGCTTATATTATAACTTTTGGGCTAATAATGTTCTTCTGAAACTGGTGATGTTCTTAAAACAATCTATACGTGGGATAGGTTTGTTGCATTTTGATCTAGCTAAATGCTGAAAATGTTTCTCAGCGTCCAATACAATTTAAAAGTATAATTGCGTTCCCTAGATAATTTTATCTCCCTGCTGGCCTTTCAAAGTCAGTGTATCTACTCATTGTTGACAGATCGCTTCTCAGTAGTCAAGATATATAACAATCATTCTATGCTTGATAAGAATTGCATGAATTGAATTGAACGGTATCCCTAAAGGGGAGAGCTCTTCATTTTTTAGTTTTTTTTTTTACTTTGGAGGGGCCTATGTAAAATAGCCCAACATCTTCATTATTTTTAGTAATGATTGACATTTTTTCCTTCTTTTTTTTTTTAAATTTTCCAAACTGGACAAAGTCAGTTTTATTTTTTTTTATGTATTTTTCTAACTATTGGGAGTACAAGATTATAAGGTGCAATATCAACGAACGAGTCTATTTTCATGCATAATGCTCTCACGATCACTGAAGCGCGTGGCTTTTTAACTCATCAAAATAGTACTACAACTTTTTGAGGGACGTACACCACATAACACCAGCGAACTCCCAGGGAGTTCTACCTGAGATGACGTACTGACTACGCGAATAAGTTCAAGTCGATAGGTGTTGATGGTTTCAAAAGTGACGCAGGGAGAAGGAATATCTAAGGCGCACTGTCAATTTTTGTAAAATTAAATACCTTTAAAAGCTCCTTCATATCCGAAAAATAATTCACTCTGTTGTGAATAGTTTTTCTTTAAAAAGTATGTAATCCGAGTTGCTACTTTTTTCGGGCGTTCATTCGATCGTTAATTATGTTCTGAAATATTTAGGTAAACAAGAAGTGTGGGAAATTTTACACACTTAACGACAAAGATTTTAGGATGCCATAAAGATGTACCGAGTGTTTGAGAGTTGAGTAAGGCTTGGAGCTGTCGCTAAGCCATTTCTTGTCCACAGCACCCAGGGAGTTCGGCCTGAGAAGACTTACTGACTCCGCAGACAACTTCAAGTCGACAGGTGTTGATGATGGTTTCAAAGGTGACGCAGCAGCTTGCGGCTATTCGGTCCTTCAGCTCGCTCAGTCTATGATTTCTGGTAACTCAATTCATTTAATTACAATTCTAATAGACTTTTCAAAAACGTAAAAAGTGTAAATTAGATAAAAAAAAAAAGAAAACAAACACATTCGTAAAATCTTAAATAAATATTCCTTTAATATTCAACATACCTAGTAAGTAACACATACTTATTAAGTAGAAAGAGTGTTTTAGATCTCCTCTTTACGCCTTAAGGGAGTCCTCAAGAAAACGGTTTATCCGAGGTTCCCATAATATAAGCTCAAACTATCCATGGTATAATTTCTAGTTTAAAAAAGCATTCAATATTCACTTATAAAACATAAAATGTTTATTGCACTTACTATTAGCATTGATAGGTGTTAAACCAAAATTGACCAACACAATTTATATAATTAATATACACACATTACAAGTGAAATAAAAAAGTGGTTATATGATAGAAAATAATGTGGAAATAGTAATTGAATGTGTCAGTTGCAAACACTTCATATTACTATTGTTTTACTTATGGTAGGTAGGTAGAGTAATAATGTTCATACAAAAAAATCGATTTGGATAGATTTACGAGTTTCGAGTCCTCTAAAATCCATTTATTTGGTCTTTTGAGAGTTAGGCAAAATGTAGGACTCCCAATGTTGAATGAATCTTTATTGTGGTATCACAAAGGACCCATGTTTGGCCCATGTGTATTCCCTGGTTGGACTGCCATTGCTACCTCACCTGACCCATCCTTGGGCCTTATTACACCATGACACTATTCAAAGTTACTTTATGTTCAAAAGCACCAATTTTCCCCACTTTTCCTGTCCCTTTAAAGGACTCTAGAAAAAAAAAGTTATTTGAATTAGAATTTATAAAGTATAGCTATTAATTAGTAGCCGTAAGAAAGGGTATGTTAAACAAAAGGTCAAATACCATAAAATTTGTTAAAAAAATGGTAGAATGACTTGGTTGAAAATGTAAAACTTGTTTATAGGAGCTCCTATATATATTTATAAATGCAAACAATTAATAAATTACGACAGTAAGAAATAAAAAAAAGGGACTAAGATCTCTCTACCAATACCGGTCCTTTTCAGAGTCGTATTAATGATTTTGACATGGATGATTACTAGTTGAGTGATCTTAGTCTCATTTTAGTATTTCCTACTGTTAATACGTTAAACTTAATTTCAGGTACTTTTATTCTAAAAACTGTTGTACACAAGTTTATAAGTCACTATTATATATAAACGACTGTCAGACAGTTCAAACAAATTGAATAAATAAATTGGGAAAGGAAATGGATAGAAGTAACCATTCTTGTTTTTAATATATTGTTATAAGTACGACAAATATATACTAAAGTTGTATTTCAGGGAAAATGAAAGAAGACGTGAGTACTACTCCGAAACCCCCTCATCATCGTGTACGGAGAAACAGCAAGTCGTTACCGGCAAGCCCTCTGTCGTCTCCGAAATCTATCAGGAAGAATCCATTCTTCACTGATCCCATTTTCGGTAAGTTTATTACAATCGCTGCAGTCTTTGGATAATTGTTTAATTATTTTATGGATTTATGGAAAATTAGTATAATTTTAATTTTATAATTGTCCATAGTTATTATAATATTATAGCGCTGGTTTAATAAAACTAAATGAACAGTTGTTCAATGTCAGCTGTCATTACTCAACGACCCTTGTCATACCAACAGATGTCAGTCTGTCTGTTTGAATCAAAACACGCATTAATGACACATTTAAAGGAATATATTGCATGGTGTGGATTATCGAACCGGGTGATCAACATTTAGTCACTTTAATAAATGTTAGTTTATGACCTTTGTTTATCTACACCTAAAGCAGTGCTGTCGCATTAAAGTAGAAAATATGTATCTTAGTAGCGTTGATTTTCAATGAATCTCTTCTAAATGGAGAGATTCCGTCAGAATATAATTTAATGTTTTACTAGATTAATTTAATTTTCACGAATACTATCCTTTCGAATACATTTCTCAAAAAGCTAAACCATTCTAAGTATCTGCTTTATATTTATCAAAGTTAGTATACTTTAGTATAATAACTTTTGTATATAAGTTATTATCACGTAGTTATACGTATGCCACATGAATACATATAATAGGAAGCCTAGGTCAAATGAAATGCAATTGAAATTGTGTAACAATATCAGTAAAAACAACTAGTATTCTTTACGAAAAACTTTTAATTTATTTTTATTCCAGATATTTTAAATGACAAATAGTCAAGTTATATAATCTAAAATCACTTTTAAATTATTTAATATGTTTAATTTTATAAGTATTTATTGATATAATTATTGGTTATTTGGGGTAATTAAGTATTGACTTACTTGATTTAATTTGTTATGATCTAAAGTTCAATTCATTTATAAATTATAAAAAAATTAGCCTTGTAACAGTAATTATTGGAAATTTAGCTCTAATTAAGTTTATTCTATATATTCCTTTTGTACAGAATGATAGATGCTGTTAATTTTTTGTGCGATTTATATACGTTTATTCTTTATTACTATAGAGTGTATTGAACTTATATTGAAATTTATTCTTCCCAGGAATTATTAACTGTCTACCAATTATTGATAATACCATCTTGTATTGAAATTCAAGATCCTTATTATTATTATTATTTCTGTTTATGGTATTAATGAAACTGATTTAACACTTTAACATGTTCCCCTCAAAGAGGTATGAGGTTTCATTAACAACTTTTTGAGTAATGTATTCGAAAAGATAGTATTCCTGAAAGTTAAATTAATCTATTAAAACATTAAAATATATTCTGAACAGTGCTTACAAAACAGTATTAAACTAATTTTAAAATTATTTACCGAATTGAACATTTAGTAAGATAATTGATTTACAAATGTGCTTTTTAGATTAATTACTTTAAGTGTTTAGTTTCACGAAGCTTAGTCAAACAAAATTTAATGTCATTTTTGTATAAAGAGAGATCATTTGAAATTGTTTATTGTATATTTAGTGCCAGTAAGTCCGGGGACATCAGCATCGCGTAAAAGTACTAAAATTTTGGTAAATACAATATAACCTCAATTAGTGTAGAACTAATGAGGAAGGTAAAAAAAATTAGTTTCCATACAAATTTATTTTATGTGGAAACAATAAGAATTCCAATAAAACCTATTTATGTGGAGAGTGATTTCTTTAACTTTCTTACTACCACAGTAAGTAACTACCACAGAGAAACTGATTGTATAGCTAATGGAATACAGAAATGCCATTTTTCTCTATCTGTAATGAAAATTAAATTGATGAAATTTAATCTTTGAGAAACATTTAGTGCTTATGTAGTTAAGTCCTGTTTGACTGTTACACTAAATTAAATCCATGATGGGTATATTGCGAGACGTTCTACAAGGAAAGAAATTATTTATATATTCAAATAAGTTAAAAACGTGATTTTCAAACATGTAGAAATGTGCTAAGTTTTATTTGGGAGTAAATATGATTTAGAAACGACTAAATGTCATCCAGTTTCCTCAACAGAGAAATCCTTCGTATTCTTATTCATATTACCTCAGAGTAATTACTGACTCTATTAATTCAGAGATCTGTTAAAATTAGTAAAGAATGTTCTATTTCTCAAGAAGCATTTGATACTATTTCTTGAGTAAAACAACTTGTACCTGTAGGAAGCTTTTGTATGATGAAACCTTTTCCATCGGTTTAATATTTATTGTTTGGGTTGGTGAATATAACGTGATTGATTGTAATAGTGGCTCGCTTATATTTTCTAAGTCATCAAAACAAGATAGATTGGTAAACATAGTGGAATATCTTATAAGTAATAAGCAATATTATATAGAATAATCATATCGAAAGCACAGTAATGCCATACTGATGGCTTTTTAATAGGATTCATTTTCCCCCGGTGACCTTAGCTCTAAAAGAATTAGCTTGGCCTACGTCATGATAATAAAAAGTACGATTCTTATAATGGAACTGAATGGATTTGGTCACGTTATATCAATTGTACTACATATGCAGTTTGATAAACACGATGTGGGAATCCAATGACAAAATTATGATTTGCTTTGAAATAAAAGTAATAGAATAGATTGATTACCATAATGTCTGTGACTCTTAGAAATGTTTTATCCCCTCTTTATTCAAACTAGAGCAAAATATGGCATTAATGGATTCAAATTGATCCATAAATCCTATTGTTTTGACATTAATTTAAAAAATCAACTATTTGCTGCAAAGTATAAAGTTTAATAAGATTATATTATTATAAAAATAGGAACATTTGACTTAGTAATTTTTAAGGTTGTTTCTTTTATTTCCTTCAAACGTTAAAAATGCAAGGTTTGCTTATAATTTTTTAACCCTGGTGGCTCCTTTTTTACTAAATTACTCAATTAATTAAATGTTTGTTCCCTGTTTAGTCATCTTTTTAACATCCTTAACACTCGTCTAAACGATTTATTAGTTATGAGAGGTGAGGTATGGTTTAATGTTAGTGTTATTCTATTGCATTTACCCACATTGTTTTTTTTTCTTTTGAATTAGATCTAACAATTGTCAGACATCTTTTGAAATTAATTTTCAAAGGCTATCAGAATCTATTATAAAACAGATAATGTCGCAGGACAATTATTTGTACTTTGGTTGCATTCTTAAAATTATTTTCTGAAAGAGCTATTTGAGGACTTAATGGATCATTAAATTGTCATTCAACCATACTACTGGTTAGGATCATAATTTTACCTTTACAGGTTTATTAGGATGAGTGATATTTAACTGATATTCTATGAGATAATTACAAATTCATCTTATTAGATATATATTGTTTTACTTTGTAAATAGCAGTTGTAATCGTACGACTGCTTTCGCACATACTGCATTTTTAACAGTACGCATATAACGGTATGCACATATGCTTATTCATTATTTAAATGAAGTATACATTTAAATAAGTTAAGCTAGTTTTATGTTCTAAAACTGAATTTTATTTCAATAATTTGATGTACGAACTCTGATGTTAATGTTAAAATTTGCAGGATCTACGGAAAGCACTGTGTCAGGTCTTGCTGCTGAAGTAAGCAAAATGATGTCATCCTCGACTTCATCACCTAGCACTTCAATAAGAGGTGATAAAACATTGGAAGACCGGCAAACTGCTACTAACCCTGCCGGCAACATTCTCCGAGCAAAGCCTTCGCAGCTCCGAGAAATGAATTTCTGGTCTCCGACCTCTATGTAATCCCCCCCATCCACTTCTCTCTTCCTTGTGATACATAAACACTTTCTTGAACTTATCTCAACTATTTATATCTTATAAAAGCAATACACAGTTTTATATTAGTGTGCATGAGTGTTTTCAATTCTTTGTGTATATATTTTTTCAAAACAATTTTGTATACGATTTAGATATAGCTCTTAATCATTTGTAACCTGTGCCCTCGAGAATGTTTCTATGCAGTAATACTAATGTGGTATCGAGATTTCTTTGTAGTTCAGTATTATTTTTCATCAATGGACTCAAGTTTGTTGTTACCTTTCTTTTATATTTCAAACGTTACCTGTTTCTGAGTTTAGAATACTTTTGTATAATTTTTTTTCTTATGTGTGAAACAGGATAAGTGTGATATCGTAATTGTTTAAAATCTTAATGTTAAAACTATTAAAGATCAGTTATGTATTTGTTTTCATAATTGTTTTCCTCTTTAATGGTCCTCTTTAATATTTATTTATCAAATAAAAAAAAACACATAAAAACCAATCAATAGATTCATTTATACAGTCACATACGGTACTGAATTGTTGGTGTGAACTATAATAAAGTGAAATATAGTTAATGGGTTAGTTCCACTGAGGTTAGTAATATTAGAATTAGTAATAATACATAATAGAGACTTTACGAGGTATGACGGAATGTATTATTATTAATTCTAATATAATAAAGTGAGCTGAACACAGTCAATGTGATATACTTATTAAAACAACTCTACTGTAGTTTCCAATTTTGTAGATCATAGAAAAAAATGTAAATTTTTTGTGCTAGTTCAGAAATAGTTCAGCCACTGAAAGTTAAAAAAGTAATTTTTTTAGTCTTCTTCTTGATATTCTCATATTTTTGTTTTAAAGTAAAATCATTATTTTTTTTCATTTAACCTGTTAACTGTAATTTCTATAATTAAACTACAGTAACCATGTAAAAAATATATAATTTTTGACGTTGTGTGTATCCAAACGTTGATTTGATCGGCACGCTAAATGAGGCCACACCGTTTGCTGGATCAATTTTATTTTACCGAATTTTAATTTTAATTTAATTTAAATTAATTTAATTAAATTTAATTTAAATTTAATTAATTTAATTTAATTTTACCGAAAATTTGGCCCTATAGTGTAGATGTGCCCTATTTTTTTTTTTTTTTTAGATAATATTATAGGATGGAAAAATCAATTTTTGACCAAAATGTTATTGTAGAAATTTTTTTATATTTTTATATATTTTTCACTATAACGAAATAAACGTTATAGTATATTTTACGATTTCAGAATTTTTTACGCAGCTAAGTATATAACCATTAATTTTTCAACAAAAAAAATAGTTAGCTATAAAACAAATTCAATAAATTTCGATTATCAGAAATAGCTATTAGCTATAAATCGAAATATCAACTAAGAATAGTGAATAATATTATGTACTCGTTAGTATTGTTCTAATTGACTTAAAATTGTTAATATTAAAAAGTCAAACAGAATTTTATTTTATTTATTTAAATGCTAATAAGTGAAATTAAAGATATTTCATTCATTAAGTTCATTTTTAGAAATATTTAATTCATATAACTATAAGAAAAAAACAAAAATCATATATTGTGTTACCATAAGTACAGTATAGCGATAATGAGTAAAATTTGATCTCAGGACTATGACTGATTTACGTCTGTTGTGGTCTCCAAAGTCCTTTTTGTGCTTTTTTTGATGTTTGTATGTATTTTTTGGTGGGTTGTAACCAAAAGTTTGTGAACACGTTGCAGGTCATCTGTTTCATGCAACAAATACATATTGTGGTCAGGCTTACCTACAATGCCTTATAGTTGTGGATTGCCCTTGTGTTCTGAACTCGGTCGTCCCCCTTCGAAGAGAGCAATGCCGTTTACCCGGAACCAGGGCTTACAACTAGTTGAACGTCGAACCCGATCAGGGCTTGTGAGGAGTGTTGTTAATACGTCAAGTGAAACGATTCATAGAGAGAGTTACAAATCTCTTGTTGGATAAAAGGAACCTGGTCTGGACTAGTTATGAGAGCCTCTTAGGTCTCCAGTTAGCCAACTGCCAACTGCCTATATCACAAGAGGCTGGCTTGCGGCCTATGTGTGTTCTCTCTCGGGACGGCCATTAGCTAACTGCCACCTGTACTCGACATAAATGAGCTCGAAGGGGTGGTATCTAATCGTTCCCACTCTGAGATCCTGTCAAGAGCCCGAGCCTCTTATCAGGCAAGTACCAGTTGTCCAGTCCAATCAGCTGAGTTCAAGGCACGTTCCCACTTGTAAGGGTTTGGGGTTGGGGTCTCTAGTTCCCCTGGATGCTAAGCAGGCATCCTCCTGGGAAGTTACTATATGGGTCTCACACAGTGACCACAAAGGTCTATCCAACTTGGGTGAGAACCAGCAGCCACTATGAGTCCAATCTCAGTTGGAGGGATGGAGAGAGAACCCCTCCAGGGACCCCCGCCGCCCGTTGTACCTAGTTATTTTAAGAGTTTCGGATCAAGGTCCAAAGGTCCTACTCAATCTTCTCAGCTACAGGTAAGGTCAGTGGCCTTTGTAGCTCCTGGTTCAAAGAACCTGTGGTTATATATAAGCTAATACAGCCTGCGGATATAGCTGCAAGGCACCACTAGGGGTGGAGGGTGAGAGTCAGTTATTACACATATCTTAAAATTGACAACTAATGGGTTTTATATTAGTAGTATATTAATACAAATTTTTATAAGGGAGAACTTACAATAAGGCCCAACAAAATAGTCAGTTCAAAAAACTTTGGTTAACAAATTAGGAAACTTCTTGAGTCTTAAAGGATTCACTCTGTAGTACTTCTTAGAAATTGAACTAGCGTTTAATAACATGCTTTAGAATTCAGCGAATCAGAACTAACATGTAGATTTTTTAAATCCATCACTGTAGAATGGATTGCAACAATCAAATACGAGAATAATTAGTGGAAGTATAGCATCTAGCACAATTGGAATTATGACAACTACATTGAAATTATGGCCTCGGGAAGTTGTGCTATCTCCTCTTTTGTTTTGATTAGTTGTGGATAACCTTCTTGATACTGTAAATAATCAATGTTACGATATGCAAGGATATCCATGTGACCTGTTATATTCAGAATCTGTATGCTTGATGCTACCTATGGCCTTTTGCCTCATGAACTACAAATTGTTGAATACGAGTAATAGCAGAAAAATCTGGAGTTAAGTCCAGTCCTAAAACCTGGAGCTAAAACAGTCCTTATACTTTTCTCAAAAAGAAATAAAGTTGGCCTCAAAGACCTAATTATGACAAAACACTAAACTTCAACTCTCAGAAGTATTCAAATACATAACAATATCTTTGGATGAAAGACTAAATAGTGGTTAACGACTCCCCTCTGGGCTGGTAGTCCAGGGTTCGATCCCCACCCTGGCCCTCGATTTATTCACGCGGGAGATGAATAAATCTGAGTACGTCGTCGGAGTTGGAGTCTTAACGTCGGAGAGGACGTTAAGACGTCAGTCCCGAGCCTGAAGATGGTAAATATCAGGTACTCGTTAAAGATACCTACTCATAATGAACTTGAGTTAGGCAAAATTGAGAACTCCCAATGTAGAATCTATAGGACCACCGATCAAACAAAAAGTCGGTAAACGGCTGACGTTATCGGTTTAAGCAATAAAAAAAATATATCATATTGTTCTGGGTCAATGAGTTCAGTTCAGTTTGTTATAACTGACAACATGATAATACACGTAATAAAACAAAAGAAAATCATTAAATTGGTTATCTGTGAATTTTATAATAATTTAGAAGAGAGTTTCATATTACGCCTACAAGATAGACACATTAAAATAAAACTATGTGCGACAACAACTAATGTTAAAAGCACTTACCTTGCTTTCCACAGGAACTCGAACAATTCACAGCTTTTTTTACTAACTCTCACTGTCTACAACCTCTAACCACTCATGCAGTGATAGAGTATAATTAATACTCCTAATAAATACGTCCTCAACTGTTGCAATGGTCACTTACTCAGACAACAAGAAGTCACCACCTTAAATCTTTAAGTGATTCTAATATTTTTGATAAACAGGCAAGTAGTAAATTCAATAATATGTCAAAAAAATCATTTAATCACTGGGTGTCCCAGACAATAGTTTCAACCACTAAATCAGCTCTGATTTAACAGAATTGAAATTTTTATCGACGTATTTATTATACTCTATCACTTCATTAGTGGTTAAAGGTAGTTAGAGGTGGTAGACAGTAAGAATTTGTAAACAAAGCTGTCAATTTTGAATTCCTGTACAAAGCAAGGTAAGTGCCTTTTAACATTAGTTGTTGTTGATGTAAATTATAATTTTGTTAAAGGAGAGCTGATTTGATGGTTGAAACTACTGCCTGGGATACCCAGTGAGAGTAAATGATTTTTTGAACACATTATTTAATTTATTACTTGCTGGATAGGTCGCATACGTTAGCGATCTTTACCAGAGGATATATTATAACTTCATCACAATAGTCATCTTCCTCAAAGTTGATTGGAAACTGACGCAATTTCTAACAGGAAAGGTTTCTAACTCTCCAGTGTGTAACTGCGACGGCAGGTCACCTCAAACAGTTGAACACATACTGTTGGACTGCGTTGAGTTGAACTCTGAGAGGAGCAGGCTGGAGAGACGAGTGGTGACTGCCGGAGGTGCGTGGCCCCCACAGTTTCAGCTTTGTTGGACGAGGGCCTAGTCAGTGCCTTAAAAGAAGTGGTGGATGGATATTTCAGTTTACTTGGTTTAACGCTTGTAATGGCCTGTATTATGTTTGTGAGTAGTCGCGATTATTGTATAGTCTGTTACCATTGTGTCCATTTATAATCATTGTGTTGTTGTTATTTTGTTGGTAGTATTGCTGTGTATCACCGTGATCATGTTTATTGCTTAGTGTTACATTAATTTGGATTTGGCATGGTATTGTATTTTCCATCATGTTTTTGCCATCATTATTAATTATTATATTTGTTTTTGCTGCATTCTCATATTTTAATAGGAATTATTGTGTACCATTAAAGATGTTAATGCATGTAACATGCTGGCAGAGCATGTTGTTACAATAAAATAGAAAAAAGAAATAGTCACTTTAAAATAAAACAAACATTTATTGATTATTAACGAGTTTAATATTACTGTTACTTATGATAATGTGAGTGTAGATCACTCCATATTTGTATATATTAGAAGGTAGTTTTAAAAGTTACTTGAATATGAAAACACTTTTTTACAATTCATTCCATAGAAATCCTACAGTAAACAGAAAGAGTATGACGTCTGTTCAACAGTGGAAGAAATGTACGAGTATGACATAAACTAATCTCAAGGCTATCCTAATCTTACTGACTGTCTGCAACATCATTTCCAGTTTAAAGGATCCTCAGGGTAATTCCCGGCATGCATTGCTGTATTGAAGCTTCTTAATATCAAGTGGTAGTGATGAACTTCTTTCTGGCTTCTGCATGTTAAGTATTCACGACTTAGTTCGAAAGATATTTTCAATGTGATTGATTTCTAATAACTGTTTATAGAGTAAAAAGCAGTTATAAATAAATTAAATGTTTATATTAATTTATAATTTCTACTGTTGTTTTTTTGGGAATGGGAAGTTACCCTCTTGCTCCACTTCAATAGGGTTAATGGATGAAGCGTGGATAGTTTAATCAGTTTTCTATTTCTAGGTTTTCTATTAGAATTCAAAGCTGTTTCCATAAATGATTTTCTTTTTGTCAGGTAATTTGCAATGCTTATCAATGCTTAATAGGTAATGCAATGCAATATCAAATTGTAAATTTGATATCGGGATTAAAATCGTTTAAGGAAGTCATTGAGGCGTCCAATTGTCTTTGAGTTCGCTTAAAGAGGAACAAGATACCATTCGGAGAAGGTTTATAGTGTTTAAAATATATTGTTCAGAAAGAACCTTCTTTTAGGTTGAGGTTTTCTTTATTTTTTCCGTATGGATACCTACTACATGAGAACTGATTGACTATAATCTTATTTGTATTTTGGTATAGATATATCTTTTACTATTACTCGTACCATGATTCTTGAAATATAAAGTACTGAAATATCTTTTAGCAATTGAAGAATCCATTTGTGGAACAGTCGTTCAGGTTCAATGGCCAATTAGTTTTAGTAACCCATCTATAAAATATTGTAAATAATAAACATATTAAAATTAACCTGTTTAGTTTGCTCTGAAATAAATATTCCAAACACTATGAATATTATGTAAAAATTATGGTTGTTTTCATAGGTTGGAATCTTCCCTATTAATTTTGTAGGCAATTTTAGTAGTTGCGTTGACTACATTAACTACATAGTTGCGTAGGTAATTCATGCGTTGACTCATGAGGTGTACCTAAGCCTTCCAGCCATACCATCTTTATATCAAGTAAGGTTGTTATTTGCGATCTGCCCTTTTACCATCCCCGAAAGGACGCCCAAGGTGGAGCTCGTGGAGGCGGGCAGCTTGATACAATACCACGGAACGAAAAGATTACTTCGCGCAATAATTACCATGGGATCGAGAAGCAACGAACTCATAAACCTTACAGGCATACATAATACTTAGTTTATACATAAGATCAAGACAATTAAACTCAAGTTATCAAAAAAGGTAAGACTAGTGATCCTCGGAAGCCTTGATGCTCGAGGGTCAAACTCCTGCAGACTAAACTTGTTTGACAATCTAGTACTTACATCAGTTATAATTCAAAGCCTACAGTCTGTCTCTATAGTATTCACCGTTACAAGGTTACAGAGACTCAAGTACTATATATAACCTTATGAACAAACCATAGTAATTATTTAGTCTACCTTATGACATAAGTGATCAATGGCAAAATTTTAAATTTAGAACATAGCATATCAATGTTGCAAGAATAATGCAACTTGCATACCAAATGCAAGAACAAAGCATATATCAATATACCACAACAAAGAATATATGGCAACATACAATATATCAATAACTAAGCGAGCTCACCATTTCAGTATTCAAACATTATCATTAAAATATCAGCTTTCATGTCTAGATTAGTTTGTCATAATTATCTAATATTTTAATATATTACATTATTCCTCCTTGTGTTCTATATCAAAATTTGATATAATTTACAATTTATTTGCATAACATTTGTAAAATGTTAATGAGGAGTTTCTATTTTTTAAAAAAAAATAATACTTTTGATTTGGAATTCATTTTATCAATATAATGGGATTGTTTCAACCTTAGATTTTTTATTAATCAGAAATTAATAGTGATTAATTAATTACTATTAGATTCACATAGTTAAGTTTTGTAAGTGGGTTCACTTGTGATAAGGTAGCTCCTGGAAGGTCCACAAGCAAATAAAATCGCTTTTATTAGTACCCGGCTCCGGTGGGACCACGTCTTAGTATCAACTCAAAAGTAGCGAAATTTAACCATGGATATCTTTTTCTTTTTTTTTTTAGATAGAAGACTTCATACTCCTATTAAGATTACTTCCACTAAGCTAGAAAAATAAGCGTTGTCAGAATACTAAATATAGTTTTTTTTTAAATCAAAAACATCGTTTACAAATTTTTTTCCCCCATATTAAAGTCTCTATTGTTTAGGATGCCTAGAAAAACATTCATGCATTCAAATTGAAAAAAATACTAAATTTCATAACAGAAATAAGACTATACTTACTACACACCTTGTTTAAAATAGTTCAGTAATCAATTAAAGGAATAGACTGAAACAACCTTCTAACAACACTTGAAGAACTAAAAAAAAAGCAAATTGAAGTTTTGAATTTGTAACTGGCACTGTCAACTAATACGTTAGTTCAGGAGCCTATTTAAATATGTGTCTTTACTAATACATGTTTAATTAAAATAATTTTTTAATTTGTCCTATACTTAGAAGTTTTTTCTTGTTTTCTTTTTTTCCAAGTAAATCAGAAAAGAAACAACTAAACACAATCTCTTATTATAAATGTTGGAAAATAAATTGATAACATTGCTAACCAACGTAAACTCAAGGTTTGATTTAGTGATAAAATGATTAGTAACTTCGATAAAGTTTTCATCATATTTTACTAGAGTTTAAGTAATCATAAATCAAGATAAAATAATAACCTTTTCATGATGCTGTAATATTTCTCAAAACTATACGCACCTTACGCTATTTATTAATGCTATTTTTAGGTAAAAAGCGGTGTGACCTGTAGCTTGTCCACAAATTTTTCTATAACACTTGTTCAAACACACACATCATGAAAAGAAAATTAAAAAAAAAAGACAAAAAAGACCTTGAAAGTGCAAATCTATTCATTTTTAAAAAAACTGAATTTTCTTCATTATTACTATAATTTTAATAATTCAATATAAGTAAGATAAAAAGAAGGTTAACTTTAAATACATGAACCAAAACTCTCCCTACTAATGAATATCATTTGGATAACATCATGAATAATAAGAGCAAAGTTGACATTTTAGTAGAAATATTCTTGACCGCCCAGCTGTTGCAAACGCCGAAGGATGTTACATCATTGGTGTCAGATAGCCTGTTGACTCTTAAATAAAGATTAAATACATTGATTCGCCTTCTTCTCCAAGCGATTCAAGTCGTTCACTGACTCCTTATTCCTCTAGGACCAATCACAAAATTGTATTTTTCACATGCTTTAAGATTGCTCTATATAAATTTATATAACATATAAATTGCTCTATATATTCATTTAATTATACAACACATGTACACATAAACCTTGAAAAAAAGGTATGTATTTTAAACGCAACTTTTACTTGCAAATTTCTTTTACATGAAAGTAAATACAACAGTCACTTCATAAAGCTACATGTTTTCTTACTGAATCAATAAGTACACATAAAAGTTTTTTTATATATATATATTTAGTGTAGCCAACATACGGAAGAAGTGGAGATAAGAATAACAATAAAAATAACAAATAACAAAAACAATAATAAACAATAATAACAAAAAAAAAGTAAATAAAGAAAGAGAAAGATGTTAAGAAATAAGAAAAATATTAGAAATTAATTCAAAATAAACTATAAATGAAATATAAATAGTTAAACAAAATTTTTTAAAAAGATTACATAATAATAAAACACAATTAACTACTTATGTTAAGCCCAGAAGCAGATCTATATCAGAAGGAGACAAATAGGAGCTTCTTCTGACACTCTCAAAGCGATATTAGTGTTGGCATTAAGAACCTGTGCACGGAACACTGAGTCCAACGGGAAGCCGAATGCGATTGACAACGAGATGCCGAATGTGATTGACAACTGGAAGACGAAAGTGATTGACAACTGGAAGCCGAATGTGATTGACAACTGGAAGCCGAATGTGATTGACAACGGGGAGCCGAATGTGATTAACAACGAGAAGCCGAATGTGATTGACAACGGGAAGCCGAATGTGATTGACAACGGGAAGCCGAGTGTGATTGACAACGGTAAGCCGAATGTGATTGACAACGGGAAGCCAAATGTGATTAACAACGAGAAGCCGAATGTGGTTGACAACGGGAAGCCGAATATGATTGACAACGGGAAGCCGAGTGTGATTGACAACGGGAGCCGAATGCGATTGAGAACGAGATGCCGAATGTGATTGACAACGGGAAGCCGAGTGTGATTGACAACGGTAAGCCGAATGTGATTGACAACGAGAAGCCGAATGTGATTAACAACGAGAAGCCGAATGTGATTGACAACGGTAAGCCGAATGTGATTGACAACGAGAAGCCGAATGTGATTGACAACAGGAAGCCGAATGTGATTGACAACGGGAAGCCGAATGTGATTGACAACTGGAAGTCACTATGCTTGCAACTGGAGACCTGTGGTTATTCATAACCGAGCTTAGCTTCTGGGAAGCTAAACCAACATAAAAGCTGACGATCCGATTATTCATTTTTACAATAAACTATATGTATTATTGCTTCCTTATCTACATTAACTTGTTTTTTTTTAAAAAAAAAGAAGGTAGTTATTCTTTCAAAATTCGATCAACATTTTCATTATAAAATGTATTATTAAAGTTGTTAACCGTTATTCATATTTTCTTTATCAATAATTTTGTTCAATAATTTATTTGGCGTGTTTATTTTTATATTTAATTACCATCCCACCCCAGGAAAACTAAATAAATAATGTAATTGACCTTTATTTTTCATAAAATAAAGATAAATTGAAGTCAAAACACAAATTATCATTTCTGTTTTATAGGCTATCTTAGATAAAAAATATATAGTAAATGGGAATTTGATAACATGAAATTAAAAATAAAAACGAATATAATCCATCTTAAGAGACGAAAAGTAATATAGAAAATGTTTATTGCGCTCATAAATTAAGAAAACAATATTTTTTACTTTACTTTAAATATAGTATAGCTTCATGAACAAATATGATATCAAGATTTAATTAAATTGCATGTTTTCAGGTCTCTACAATCCTTTTTTGGAGTTTTTTCGATGATATGTGTGTATGTGTGTGTCTGTTTGTATGCTCGTGCGTGCGTGCACACGTATGCATGTGAGTGTGCGTTTGCATAGGTGTGAATGGCTATTAGTATGCGTGAGTGTGATTGTGTGTGTGTCTGAATGTCTTCGTTTGTGTGTTTGTTTATTCGTGTGTGTGTGTGTGTGTGTGTGTGTGTGTATGTGCGTATGTCATAAATGTACATAGAGAATTCTTACTTACTTCTATAGTCAGGGATCATATATTACAGAAGTAATGACACCTTCGTAAAGCTAGTGCAGATATGGTGTTAAGACCCTATGTTCAATAAAAATCATGCTGGGTAATTTAAAAAATTAATACTTAATTATTATTACTAATATAAAGTTCAAATTTTACACCTTATGTACTATTTCGAAATACTATTATTCTTGTTGTTAATTTAGTATGTTTTGCAGTTAATTATTTTGTATTGATAAATTATTATATTTTAAATTCATTGTATAAAGAAAATATTGAGTAAATATAACACATGTTGTACTAATGTGCAATGTATTAAAACTTATGAAGTGTTTTAAAAATGTGAACTGAATTTAAAGAAATAGAAAAATACCAAGTCAATTAACAACATGTTCGCAAGAAAAAATTGTTAGAAAATGAAAGAGATAAAAGTGTTACAAATCAGCTGGGGAGCTTGAGGTACTTGATTTCGACTGAAAACAAATATAAAAAACGTAATCGGTAATATATTGAATAATCAATATGGCTGGTCAGAATGAAAAGACAGAGCAGTGTAAGGCAATAGTTTAAAGGTGCACAGTCCCGTCTGTCTTTTAACATAGCATTCATAGCTTCAACATGGAGGTCGTTCACAAGACTCTCATGTTAAGCCGATATGTAGGAATACTCTGTCTCAAAGATGACCTGTCTATGTCATGGCCATTCTTTATTTATTCAGTTATGATAATTATTTGGTCGTTACTGAATGTCATATTTCTAGTGTTTTATTATTATCTGGAGAACACTTATTTCCAGCTGACTCGAGCTCTCTATGCCCTTTCATCAGCAGGTGTGGCACTGAACATAGCCACTTACACATATAACAGTAGTAGAACAGCAAACTTAATAAAACTACTAGACAATTTCGATAGGGACCTGAAGTCCATTACAACCTTCGATCATTCAAAGGATAAGAGAAGCACGTTAATTTTTTGGTTGGATACTTCGTTTGTTTTTTCTGTAATTACAATTGGTATATTTCTACCAAATTTGAATCTTGACCTTCCTGTGCACTACCAATTTACATTGAGCTATTTCATCGTACACGTATGTGTAGCGAAATCGCAGCTATTTCTCCGACTGCTCAGGGATCGATTCGCCTGTATCCACAAATCATTTGGCAGGCTGGACGACACTAATGCTTCTCTACTACCTCACCTTTGCCAGTTACATGACAAACTCATATCCATCTCGCATACGGCAAATTCATTATATTCATTTCCATTTCTAATTTGGTTGTTTTATTACTTCACTATACTTTTTATTTTTATCTATGCAACGATTTCTATTATAAAAGATAAATCTGAAATGTCTGCGGTGATTATCTATACGAATATAATAAATGTGAACGCAATATTACTTCAAACATGGAGGATTACGGCTCTGCCATCTCAAGTGGTCGATAGGGTAAGTGAACCTTTGAAATATTACTTAAAAGCAAAATTACATTTTATAATGTTCAGATCTAATTACAAGAATAATTTATATATTATATCAATTTAACTTTTTTACTTTACTATAAGTAAAGTATAGTGATCGTGAAAAAATTCGATCTCGAGATTTTGACGGAATTACATGTTTTGAGGTCCCAGAAGTCGTTTTATGAAGTTTTTACGATGATGTCTGTGTGTGTGTGGGTGTGTGGGTGGGTGGGTGGGTGCGTGGGTGGGTGCGTGTGTTAGCATTGCTTGTTACCACGCTACGGTCCAGAATCTTTGATGGATCAAGTTGATATTTTACACAAAAATGGGCCCCATTTAGACGAAGATCCCTATTGTTTGGGAAGAATTATGCATGATGGGAAAGTCACTTTTTTTGACAAAAACCGTTTTTTTTAAAACATTTATTTCTCCTAAACTACTAACCCTAGAGTTTTGAGATTTTGACATTATCTTTGAGGTTACAAATGGAACAAACGAAAAATATACTCAAAATTTTATATCAACAGGAAATATTTTTTTTTCAATAAAATGTAAAAATTTTGACTTATAAATCAATCTCAAAACTTGTGAGAGCGATACAAGCCATACTGTTTGACGGACAAGAATGAAACTATGCCTATAAATAGAACATTATATGGACAATGAGTTGAGATATTTTTTTCTAAAATTACATTCGCTAAAGGGGCGTTAGAGTACGATTTGTGTTTTCAGAAAATGTTTTTTTGACGCTAAACGGCTCGTTAAAAAATTATGAAAATTTGACCAAAAATGGAACAAAAAATTAGCAATTCATAAAAAAAAAATCATGAAGTTTCAATTACGGAAAAGAGCAATAACGATATAAAAACTCTTTGTTTATCCTAGACTAAGAGATCACCTGCTATACTTGTCGAATTTTTTGTATTTTTTTACATTGTTTACATTGACTTAGAAATTTTTTGAGCGAATCCACTGAGATAAAATTGATGTTTCTAATGGAAAAATGAAAATATATTATTGACTTATAAGAGATGTAAGAGGAATAATATTGTGCAGGTAAATGATAACACTCATTAAAAAAAAAATCGTATATATGTTATTTGACAAAGGGGAAGGAAAATGATCTTATTAAATACTAAGAAGCCATAAAATTCCCAGTATAATAATTCTGTTAAAAACCAAAAATGTAAAAGATAATTCAAAATATAAATCTTTCGTTTAGAGATTAATAACTGTAATTATCGTACATCTTTAATTAACAAATCACCTTAAAACAACATTTTCTTCGCTGTTTAAGATGTTTTTCAGAGAAAAAAAGGGTATTTTACTGTTTTAAATTTGAAAATTTTACATTAATATTCAATGTAGAAGGATGTCAAGTAAACGATGTAAGAAATCTACTGGCTATTTGAACAATAGCCATGTTCTCTTGTAGGATAATATTTCGTTTCAAGAAATGTTCACATTGGTTTTTTAAAAATGATATTACTGCTGTAGTTATACTAATGAAAATATTTGCAAAGAATAAATTATTTGTGATGTACAAAAATAAGCTTATAAATTGATATGTCCTTCAATCACTATCTGTACTACCTCACGAATGCAATGCTAATAATTATATCCCATTTAGATATTTATGTTATGCTTAAATGATACGTTATGTTTTATATACTCAAGAAATTTGACATTGAGTTACTTATAGTAAAGTAGAGTGTAGGCCACTCCAGATTTTTTTCTTTACTGCAAGTAATTACAAGTAAAAATTGTTATTTTGTTGCCATAATATATAAATAGAATGTCAAATATTTCACCAGTTTTCCACTATTGCAGATTGCTATATAATATATATATATACATCATGGTGAGGAGTTGAGATTGATTGATCACGGTTTGGACATTGATTGTTGTTTCATGTGTTTGTTTGAAATCGAGTTTGATATATATATATATAAAAAAAGATTTCACATAAACACGTGAAATAACAATCAATGATCAAACCACAATAAGAAATGGGAAAACAAGACTAAGATCTTTCAACCGTAACAAGCGGTCTTCGTCAGGAGTTGGGTTTTTGACTCTGACGAAGACCGCTTGTTACGGTTGAAAGATCTTAGTCTTGTTTTCCCATTTCTTATTGTGGTTTGATCATATATATATATATATATATTGAGTGAAATAGTGAAATATTTAAAGTCATTCGTTAAATTGTTTTATATTAATTTTAGTAAAAAAATATTATCAAAATATGTAATACTATAGAAAGTAAATTTCATTGCAAAATTGGAATAATAATAAATTGTCAAAATATTAATATTTGAAGATAATAACACATCTATATATTTTATTGAATATCAAATGTCCTATAACAACAAATGACCTTAGCTATTTATAATAATATATGCTGTTAATTAATCATGCATTTTGCAGAGATCTATCTTAAATGATTAATTCAAAGAAAGAAACTTTCAATTATGTCCGTTTGCATTACTATTAACGATTAAACCCATAACTTTCCCTTTTCATTTAAACTAAGAAATTGAAAATTATTCACATAATAAATATTTATAGTAAGTTTATTATTAACATAATAGTTAAATAAATTACGACGTGGTCAGTTTTTCAGATTCAAACAAAACTATCAAACGCTGGTGTTCAGCATTCCTGAAAATCTTTTTGACAGGTAGAACTAAAAATTTATTGAATAAGAGAAAACTATGAACTTTTACATTACTGGAGGCCTAAAAATTTAAAAGTTAATAGTTTTATCTTTTTCAAAAAGTATTTACTTGTACAGGTGAAGAAGTTAGTAAGCAAAACCGAAATTTATTCATTTATGAGCCTCATTTGAACCTGAAAGACTGATCGAGTCCCGATTTATTTTAGTATTATTCTATCATATAGTTCATGTATTTATATTATTCATGTTAGTATTTGTTTTGTTATGTTTTTACATTCACTGAAATGGAGGATATTTGGGTGATAAGGAAAACAATAACATTTTAAGTCAGTATAAGAAAATTATATTTCGAATTTAGGTCTTTATAAAAGGCCAGAGGAGGAACAAGTTGCTGTTCTTGTCTCAACCGATGGAAAAATGTGTTTCAGATTATTTCAATATTTTTTCATCACATATAATTCGAGTAGTAGTCTGCTCTAGTAGTATTAACTGCTATTGGTATACATCTAACTCCTGATAGAATATAAGAAACAGCAATATCTTATACTGTAATGCTAAAATAAAAGGTATATAGATAAATATGTTAATAGATTAAAATATGTCTTGGGATTTCAGTTCCAAATGGACTGGTATAATTTCAATAATTTATATGGATTACTGTTTGCTTTATATCTGATGATTTATAGATTTAGATGGCCACAATTACACGGCAGTATGTCAGTGAGCTTGAGAAGAAGGTGGAAGATACCTTCACCCTTCTTCAAGAGTTAACCCAAGATCTTAATTGGGCAAAAAAGATCTTTGAGAAAAATGAAGCCACTTAAGTCGTCACCCAGGATTCTCTGATATCCACCTCGGAGGTGAAAAATGCCGGATCTAATGCCTTCGAGTTTGTTAAAGCAAGAAAGAAGAGGAAGAGGAAGGGATGTAGTTCGTCAACGTCTCCACAGTGTCCGACTACAAAAAGGATTATAGATCGGGGGTCTCCATCAAACGACTCTCTAACTAAGGATGCTGCAAGGGAAGAGCCTATGCCAACCTCAGTTTCGAGATTTCAAGAAAGAAAACCAGAACTCTACCTACTTTAAGTGTGGAGAATGCAGAAAAGTACAGACAGTTTAGAGCTAATCACCCTGAGGTCATCCACTACTATGAGGGTGTAGTGAGAGGAGTTCGAGTTAAGCTAGTGACGGTAGTGATGGGTAGTGACACGCATTATCATATTGCAGAAAAGGCCCTAAGGGATGAAAATGTGAAATACTACACATTTCGCCCACACTGGGAAAAAAAAGTACAGGTACGTGATTTAGCCACTCCCTGTAGACACTCCAGTCGAAGAGGTGAAGGAAGACCTAAACGAAGTTGGCCTGAATCCTTCAGAAGTCAGGCAACTTGTACCAAGACGACTGATTAGTCAGGAGACTATAAAGCCAAGGGGCCTCCCTATATTTGAATTTTTGTCCTACTTGTAGCATATTCGACAGTCATAACTGACAGTCAGTTAGGTGCTCTTGAAGATGGGATTCAGACGGACCCGAAACCGGTCGAGCTTTTCTGAGACTTTACGAGGTATGACGGATTGTATTATTACTAATTCTAATATTACTAACCTCAGTGGAACTAACCCATTAACTATAAATAACAAGTAGTCCCTTCACAACAGTAAGATGCCTAAACAAACATTAAATATCCTAGAGTGACACTCCAATCAGTGAGTATAAATTTGTTTGAAATTCAAGTCAGAGAAAGGAAGAAACAATTTATTTTGATAGTAAACCACTCAACTGTCATTATTGAAGAAATCACCAATAAGAAGGCAGCATTACATGCAGTTTCAAACGTCTATTTGCTAGATATGGAGTACCGATAGAAGTTATAACAGATATGGGGGGCCAAATTAGCGGAGTGCCCACTTCGGTCATGTTACTAAAAAAAGAAAGTTTTCACAGTCTATTTCAGCTTAAAACTCAAAACCATTGTTAAGGAGATTGATAATATGTTTACTTAAGACTTAAAGCAATGTTGAATGTAAGTATTCTAGATTTCTTTTAATACTGCTTTTAAGTATGTTTTATTATACGATCAATAATATAAAAAAGCTTAAATGAGTGTAATACTTAAAGTAATAATTAAGGAAACGTTGTGAATGTTGTAGACTGTTCATAATAGTTATTTAACAGCAATCATACAAAGTCCAGGTAACGTGGATTTAAGCAGTATGCCAATGCCTGTACTGCAAGCATTTAAGACAGCACGATACAGTCTGCAACAAACATGAATTTACTTTTAAAATACGTGAAGCGTTGACGCCGATATATTTGTTTTCTTTTGAAATGTTCATCTTGCTTCAATCCATTCCATGATAAAATGGGTATTCTCATTTCTTATTCTTATTTCATTTCATCAGAGCTAATTTCTAACAAATTAATAAATAATGAATTTACTTATCTGTTTCAGGGAAATGAATTTCACAGAGCTCTTGCAGAATTCTCTCGTAAAAGGAGTAAATCAGTACATCCCTATGTGAGTTATTTATATAAACTAAATAATTGGTTAATTTTGTAAATGGCGAAACTGCACAAGTGGGGGCCCATTGGTGGTCTTGAATGGAAGTAGCATTCATAGTTTGAGTGAGTCATTCCCACCACTGTTTAAAATGACATAATTACACCATTTCATTGTTTAATAGAAACTAAAATTATACTAACAGAGCAACGCGCTGAATTTCATAAATGCTATTATAAATGAAATCGGGCAAACATAAAATATAACCACTACTAAGTGCTGAAACCCTCTATCATTCCAAAGAGAATGATGTTTGATGAATTCTATAAGCAGTGAGACGATTATGAAGACTTGATCTCGTGAAGTCCTCAATATATCTGACCTAAAAGCTGGGACTTAACTCCCAAAGGCCATACTCTGATCTACAATAAAAGTACACAAACAAATTTAGCACCAGTCAAAAAATAATAAACTGCTTTAGCATAGACACAGGAAATACAGTCCGTTAATGGCATCGAAAAAAATTGGCAACAACAATAAAGATTCTCATTTTTAGAACGTCCCTTTCCCCTCTACATACGAGTTTTCAAGCTAACTCTCAGCTTCCGGCCTGCCATACAGAACTTCTGTTGGTAGGACGATGGAATCTTGTTTTGTAATTGAAGGCGTTAATAGGGTTTTCTACAGCGGCTACTATAAAAGGCCAACTAAAACGGCGACGCAGACCAAGATTTAATTCTACTAACTTTCGACCGTAAGTGTATATGGGTGCCCCCGTTGCTGTAACCAATGTGAACTTGTCCGGTCCTCGTCTCTTGTCATCCACAGAAGCCGGTAAAACTGAGACATCCGCGCCTGAATCAATCAGATATTGTATTTTTGAGGTGATGTCAGTTATTAACAGGCGGTGAGTTTTACCCCGCACACACTCCGCCACTCGTGGGCGGGGATTTAGTTTGACGCTGTCGGTTTTCCATTTATGCATTGCGAACAAGGTGCGCGACATTTAGTAGCCTTGTCCCCGTAAGTCTGATGATACCAACATATTTCTGAAGCAGGAAACCGCGTATCTCGCGATTTCTCCGCTCGAGACTGCCGTGAAGCGCTACGGCCACGTCTTTCAATACGCGCTAATCTGCCCTCTATGACCTCCAATCTCTTTATAACTGTCTCCAACGTGGTTTCTTCGTTTTTACAATGCGTTGGTTTTGTACTGCTAACCACACTCAATGACTGACCGTAGTGTGGTTGTACTTCCAATATACTGTCGGCCATAATTGCCAACTGAGCTACTTTCTCGTTACTCGCGGCCAAAATAGTTTGCGCGTGGTGAGGCAAACGCTGAAGCCATAAAGATTTTAAAAAATCCTCATCGAGTTGGCTTCCTGCCAAATGTCGCATTTCGCGTAGCAGTTGCGATGGCTTACGGTCGCCTAGAGTCAAGTCAGTTAGTAACTTTCTTATCCGTTGGCGCTCAGTGTCAGCAAAAGCTGCTATTAAATGTGATTTTAACGCTTCGTAGCGATTTGTTTCCGGCGGGTCCGCGAGGATGTCCCCCATTGGTGGATATTTACCCACCAATTATGTGGGGCGCACTGATAACTGTTTATTATGTTTTGGTACAAGTTGACAATAGAACACTTTAATATACATCACTACATGGGTCCCCACATAATACACAGAGTCTCTGTCTATTGCTAATTTCCGGTCAGATCCTCCGTACTGATGAGCAGATGGCAAGGCGTGCGATGAAATGTAGAATCGAATTAAGAAGTGGCGAAGAAACACAAGGCATGGCGAGTTGATCGAGAGAACAGGGAGAGACGCTTCCAACGGGTCAAGATGGCGAAAACAACTGGTTCTTACTAACAGCTGGTTCTTAAGAACAGCTGGTTCTAAAGAACAGCTGGTTCTTAAGAACAGCTGGTTCTTACAGACTTGCGTTAGTGTTGCCGCTACATCCCCACCTGCCCAAGTCCCATCTTGTTAAACAGAATGAAGGCATATGCTTGATGAAATTAAATACTCAATAAAACAGGATCTTAATACAATTATTTATTGTCATAAAAGTATATTATTGTAAATGAAATTGTATTATATAGAAATTATAGAAAAAAAATCCATTTATAAATGGATTTATGTTTAAAAAAATCTGAAAACATTAAATAAATATTTTTTTGAAAAACTAATTTATTGAAAACTGTGAATAAAAACACAGAATTTATAAAAATTTCATATGATTTTGCATATTTTTGGAAGTGTTTATGATATTATGAAGTTGAAATCAGTAGTTATTGAGCTAATAGTGTAAAGTTAATAGTGGAAGGTTCACAGCTCTTCCCGAAATGCTTTCAACCATATGACACTGAAGCAAAATAGTGTAAAGTGTAAAATGCTTTTGTAACACCTAATTTTAACCCACTTTTGACATGCTGGGGTATCCCAAAATATCAGAACTGGAAGTCCATTACAAATTACACTACAATTATATTTCAATTGCTTGGTCTAGCATTCAAAAGTACTGACTGCTATAATATATAATAATATAAAGTATGTCCCCACATAATATTATCGGTCATAATATCGGACTAGATGACTTTCACATCCTTAAGCAATGATAGTCATGTCAAGAGAGTTCTCGCTATCGCTGACTTTAAATGCATCGTGTCTGTGTAAAATAACACATTTGTCGACTGGCTCTAGAAACAGACCATGCTGAAAATAGTCACAACAGGTTAACATCATATCAGGCCATATACGAGTATATAAGCGTACAGCTATGATTTTCACATTTTAAACTAGTCAATGAACAAGAACGTTAAATATCATGATGATGTAGGTTCTGTTTTCTAACGCAGGAGCATTCTCTGTAGGAAATTTTGACAACGTGGATAGATGTTAAACGAGGATTCTCTAGGGATTCCTTACACTTTTATGGAATCATGTACAAAATGGCAATACGCTGGCTGAAGCGTTGTTTATTCTTGGCCGGTGGCTTAATAAAGCATTACGCTTCCATATTCACCTGACATGCTCCCTAGTAAAACTACTTCCAGAGGGCAGTGTTTGAAATTTTGAACAGTGCGCAATAAGGATGACAATCAAATATTTGACTTTCACATAAGTGCAGTTTCTCTTGAGCATACTTCATATATACGTACATAATATTTTCTATAAATATATATATATATATTATATATATATATATATATATATATATATATCTTTGGTGTAAATCGGCAGCAAATCTTCTTGTATGCAAATATTGTTAAAAGTAGCAGCAGCTTCTGCTACTTTTAACAATATATATATTTGTGTATGATGGCAGCAAATCCTCACGTAAACATGTTTCATTAAAGTACACAGCAGCCTCTGCGTTAACGACTTTTAAGCTGGTCTGCTCCAATTTACGAACAACCTTGCGGTGGGCTGGTGTTAAAAGCCATATTAATTGCCCAAGAGACATCTTAATTTGGCATGAGCAGATGTAAAAAGAAAAAGTTTTGCCTTTCGTCTGGAAGTTGTGGTTTTCTTTTTATATCTGCTCATGCCAAATTAAGATGTCTCTTGGGCAATTAATATGGCTTTTAACACCAGCCCACCGCAAGGTTGTTCGTAAATTGGAGCAGACCAGTTTAAAAGTCGTTAACGCAGAGGCTGCTGTGTACTTTAATGAAACATATATATATATATATATATATGAATAATAATCAAAATAAATCTTGATGTAATAGATGATTAATTTACCACAATGAAACTAATTTGGAAGCAATGTTCTAAGGCTTTCGTCAACACATCGTCAGAGAGCAAGTGAACTAAAAAATATTAAATACTTGCTAACCTGGTTGATTGAAGTTTCTAAAATTGTTGGTAACCATGAATGTGTTTAACGATGAAGAAGTCTTCATCTATTTAATTATTCCGCTAATCAAAATTTCATCCAATCTATGGAGTCCTAGGCTATTGTTCATTAATTTCTCATAAAAGTTCTTTATCAGTGCACTTTCCACAATATTTCTTCTTCTTTCCGAAGACACAAATATTAATTCATTTGCTTCATTCCAGTTAATCACATGATTACTGTTTCTTATGTGCATGAACAAGGCACTCTTTTCGTCTTTTCTTCTGATCGAATATTTGAAAAGAGTGCCTTGTTCATGCATATAAGAAACAGTAATCATGTGATTAACTGGAATAAAGCAAATGAATTAATATTTGTATCTTCGGAAAGAAGAAGAAATATCGTGGAAAGTGCACTGATAAAGAACTTTTATGAGAAATTAATGAACAATAGCCTAGGACTCTATAGATTGGATGAAGTTTTGATTAGCGGAATAATTAAACATATGAAGACTTCTTCATCGTTAAACACATTCAGGGTTACCAACAATTCTAGAAACTTTAATCAACCAGGTTAACAAGTATTTATTATTTTTTAGTTCACTTGCTCTCTGACGATGTGTTGACGAAAGGCCTTAGAGCATTGCTTCCAAATTAGTTTCACTGTGGTAAATTAATCCATATGTATATATATAATATATATATATAGTAGACTAATTGGACCTATTAAAAATAAAATATCCATATTTTATGCTGAAATCGTCTACTCTTCTTTATTTTTAATCTTAAAGATATATTTGATGCTAAATATAAATATAATATAAATCTGTCACTTAAATTACTCATAGTAGTAAAATATTATTACAGTGTTTTACATATTTTATATTTATATATATTTCAAGAAATAATGAATCAAACATTTATGATTCTGAAGCATTTTGACAACACTATGTTGCAAGTCAAACAAAGAAAGCATGTGAGTGAAGAAGTGAGAGGTTCGCTGATTGTATAACCATAGATTAAGTCACATTCTATCTAACCAATAGCAGTAGCTATTCGTGAAAAGGAAAATGATAAGAAAAATAATAAAATGGAAAAACAAAAATTTACATATAAATACAAAAAGAAACAACTAGGAATAATATGTACATTTAAGTGTAAAATATATGTTAACGAAATATTGTAAGGATATGTTAAATAAATGAATGAAAAAAGTAAAAATATATCAATAAACAAATAAACTGTTGATTAAATAATACCAGGAGTAGGTAGAGCTCTCAGAAATCAACTAAGGGCTTCCTTAAAAGAGCTTAAAGTTAGATGGATGTCATCAATGAGAACGAGTATCTAAATTTGAACGTTATATGAAATGATTAAAAGAGAGATAAAGAGAGTAAATTGAATAGTAAATTATAAGTCAGTCAGATAATATGTGATTATTCACGTAAATTTTAAGTAATGTAGAAGTCAACACTACACTGAAGGAGTCATATCTACTACAAGAGAATTTAGCTTTTAAAAAACTAAATTCAATTTTAAATGTCTAATACTAAAGTTTAACAATGAAGAAACCTAATGTCAGAACTAAATCTAGGACTAAATTCCTTCATATATATGGTATACTAAAAATTAACTTTATAATTTGTTAATATTAAATACAGTAATTATTAGCTATTATTATAAGACGTTATTAGTAATATTCAATAATATTACTAATATATTATGTAAAAATATCACGCATAACAAAATCTGTTGTAAACAGATCAAAACTCATACAATGATAGATATTTCGAACAACAGATCATCATCACGAAAAGACAAAAAAAAAAATAAAGGAAACCCAAAAAATTAGGGTAGGACACATGGTCTAAAACCTTCCCTATAACTTGATCTTTTATTTTGATATTCTTTTGAATATAAACTATAGAGTCAAAATTATTGTCCGTAGTATTTTTTTATTTTAGATTTTCAGTAATTTTTTTATTTTATTTTTTCCAGTTGACTCAGTTAACTGATATAATTGTTAAAATACAGATAAAAAGGAAAATAATCACTTATGATTCTTTGTACTTTCGTTTTGTAAATAACAACCAGATTAGAACATCAATTGCCTCAGCTGATAAAATAGACAAAAATAAATCGCAATGTGGCTGGTTTCCTGGGATGAAATCAAATTTCCATTTCTCAAGTTTTAATATTTTAAAAAATACAAGGACTCCATTGTAATGTATAATGGATTAACTTCACTAATATGGAATGCATCATATTTCTTCTAGTTCAAATATTTCATACTTCCTATTATAAAAATGGTTTAAATCAGGCATGGGCAACCTGCGGCCCGCGACGTGTTGAAATGCGGCCCGCGGAGCCTTTTAGGTTTCTTAAAAAACAAAAAACAAAAAAACTCAAATTAGTAAATGCCCAGCCTTCGTCTTCAAAATTCCTTTCTCAGTCGAAGGTTACCACAAGGGGGATTATCGGGCCTGGAAAATCAATTTAACCGCGGAAATCCCACTGGGAAAAGATATTTATCTTACCCCCCTTTTAATCCTAGTTAATAGTCTGTCGGTCAGTTTGGAGATTTACTGGGGATTAGTCCGTATGCTTTCACTTTTTGTCTTGTGTTTCCATATAAAAGGGAGCAAATCATTATTGTCATTCATTCCATTTCTATCAACCCATGAAGAGCATAGTTCTCCTTGTATCCACACAGCTAAGAATACATTTTTTGAAATATTCGAACCCCAAGTATGTCGAAGAAAAGAAAGGTAATTGATGAAGGTCGTGTGTTTCAAGATAAGTGGACGATAGACTATTTTTTGGTGATATGGAAAGAGAAACCAGTGTGCCTCGTTTATTCAGATGTAATTAGTGTATTGAAGGAGTATAATGTGAAAAGACTACTTGACAAAACATCCTTCATATCACAATCTTACTGGTCGACCAAGAGAAGAAAAAGTTGAAAAACTGAGAAAAGCCTTGATAGAACAGAAAACTTTTTTTGTTAAGAAACAGAATAAGAATAATGATATTGTGCAAGCCAGTTACATTGTTGCAGAAAAAATTGCTAAGTATTCGAAAACCTACAGTGATGGAGAATTTATAAAAGAATGATGAGAGAATTTATGTCATTTGAACATTTATAAAGAAATAAAGAAAGTAAAATAATGGAAAGAAAAAGAAAATCAGGCCTGCGACAGTAAAACAAATAAAAACAAAGTGAAAAAAAAGTATGTATGGAAAAGTAATATTTCTTGCATATGTGTATCATCATGCGGCCCTCGCCCACTCGAAAATAGTAAAGTGCGGCCCGCAGGTGACAAACAGTTGCCCATGCCTGGTTTAAATAGAAGATACACATCATATGTATGAAAGTTTAATTCGATCCTGAGAATAAATGATTACACATAGAGGGACCGTAAAGATGGGAATATTGTGGTGATGCTGAACTAGCAGAGGATAGATTGTGTAGAAAACAAGGAAACATGTTCTCTACATGGTGGATGACCTCCACTTTATTCGTGACAAGAGCCTGTTTTTTTTTTTGTTTTATTGTTTAAACCGATCCCCTAGTAGGTTAAAAACGTCAGCCCTTTACGGTATTTTTGTTTTATTGTTGATTCTACATTGGGAGTCCTAAATTTTGCCTAACTCAAGTGTATTTAGTGTAGGGAACATTAACGAGTACCTGACATCGTACAGGCTCAGGACCGACGGCTTAACGAGTTGAAGGACTAGGTTATATTGTCCGGCTAACTAGAGCCTTTTTGGCGCACTGTTGTTTATGTTTATAATACAGTGTACTATAGTATTATTGTCAGTCAACCTGTTGTCTTCGCACTCGACGTTCGTTTTTATGATGCGTTTCCTATGTTAAAAAAAAACCTAAAATTGTTCAAACAGTGTAATTTTGTGACATCAATCACTCAAAATTTAACAAATCGTCCTCCCTGAGTGATGACGTATTCAGATTTATTCATCCCCCGTGTGAATAAATCGAGGGTCAGGTGGGTATCGAACCCTGGGCCTACCAGTTCAGAGACGAGTATGTTAACCACTGAGCTAATAAATAATATTGCAAATATTACATTTCCATTTATAACAGCTAATGTTTTTTAACAAATTCAAAGAAAATATACGTTATATTTTTGTTCAATGTGTTCATTTGTTTCAGTACAACGTTATCAAACTTCATTTGACAAGAAAAAATAAACCAAGTTTCACATGTTGGGAACTCTTTGAAGTCAACACCTCTGTATTCTATGCTGTAAGTGGTAATTTTCATAAGCATGTATCATTTCTGTATATTGCAAAAATAATCTGCAGTGGCATACACTCAAGTTTAGTATAAGTAAATGGATTGTCGAACTCGTTGAGTCAATATAAGTTTTATTATTATAATAATGGCTTATCACATATTGCCAATACAAAATTGGCAATCAATATTTCATGAAGTAACTGTAGATCTAGTATGGTAGTTGAACAAGTAACAACTGATAAATATATACAAGTAATCAATTGATTATTAAATGAAGTCACATGAATAGATTGATATTAGTGATTTAAACTGATGCATTATCGATTGAGTGCAACAGACATTAGATGTTTATTATACCGTACAATCCATTGGTTATCATTTGAATGAGGTGATAAGAAATAGTATCAACTAATAAAACAAATAATATATTAACTATCAGTATATCTTCTTAAGGATTATTTTAAATTTATTGGAAAGTACTACATGAAATGGGATGTGCTGGATTAATTAATCTAATAAGAATATAAAAAGAAAAAAATGTATCCATTGTTCAATGAATAAATACACGTATTTCCGCATAAATATAATTTCCGTATATTATAATGTTATAAATTAATTGTAAACATTATAACAAATTAATGTTCAGAGTTTTGTGTTTATACCGCACATCCAGAATGGACACCTAATCTTTGAATTGCGTAATTCAAATACTAATTTTTATAAATGATTACTTATATATATTAATTTATATAAAAAATCATATTAATAAATTGCTTATTTGAGTACCTATAGATTTTAATAAAAAGGCATATAAATATTCAGCTGACTGAAGGTGAAATTTCAAAGTTTCTACTTTACTGTTATATTACCTCTGGCAATAATCCACAATAAATGCATTTTTTTTATCATACAATATGTAAACTGAGAAAAAACTTAAGAACAATTTTAAGTTTTCTGAATGACCAGATAGTGGGAAGAAATAGTGTCAATTTTTACATAAAGTATATTTTTCATGATTTAATATTGTTCAAAATCAATGAGAGTCTTTCCGGACTAAGGTTTATATATATATGTATATATACTCGTATCTATTTCATTTAATCTGCTGGTGGTCTCTTATTTCTTTCACAATTGTATATACATTTGACCAATCAACATCTAGAGTAGGGGTTCTCAAAGGGGGTGAAATTCACCCCCAGGGGTGAATTTTGGATCTTCAGGGGGTGAACTGTGACCACAGTAGGTTTACAGAGAGAGGAAAGTTATTATAGGTTTTGACCTCTTAATTATAATTTTAAAAAAATTGATAGAATTAATATTTAATAATAAATATTAATAATATTTAATATATCTATCAATAATTATAATTAGCATTTTATTAGTAAAATTCTCTTATAATCATAATCACTGTAAAGTTGTAAAAGTGTATATACTACCTTGGAAAGAATAGGGGGTGGGGGGAATGGCATTGTGGGAAATGGCGAGGGGGTGAATGGGCTAAACAAGGATGAGAACCCCTGATCTAGAGATTGTAAAATAAATAACGAAAATCGATTCAGGGGACCCCAAACGTTTAAACTTTCAAAACAACAAAAGTGATTTTTTTTCTTTATCATTATACTTTAGTTGTAGCTAAGTAATAATTTAACTTAAAATTTCTTTAAATCTAATTAACTAAAGAATTTTTTATTATTATTTTTTTAAAAAGCAGTACGTTCCTAAAAAAGCATACTTTCTTTTTTTGTTGTAGATGATACCGCTTGTTCTTGAGTGTGCATTGCTTCTAAAACAGTTTGACTTCGTCCCTCGCTTCAAAAGTTAAATCTGTAAGCTGATAGGGGCCTTATTTAGTTAAAATGTCCTATGGAAAACTCCTGTTAGATAAAACTTCTTACATTGTTTCTTGTGGAGTGAGCTCATCTGGAATTTGTTATAATCCATTTTAAGAACAAAACCTCTGGTGTAAAGATGAATACTTGTGGTGGTTTCACTTTTCTACAATTTCTATTGCAACAGAATGAGTTGATTTGTGTGCAATACAGTGAGTAAACACTACCCCTGGCATTATTTTATTAATCCTCGCCTTTACGTGAAGCGCTGACGACATGCACGCAAAAGCCGTAAGCTGAACTACCAGTTTCCCAAAACGACATCCTTGTGTCTCTCCAACACTCCCAAGGTATTTATCACATAAAAATGGCAAGGAAATGACTCACAACGATCTATAAAAGTACAGACGTGTTCTGGAGATTTATAAGCAATAAAGTAGACACACACATAAGCACTAATGTTTGGATGAACCGTTCAACAAAACATTAGAAGATTGCAAGCGTGTTGTTTCACCTGTATGCCAAGATTCAATTTATTTCTGAATATATATATAACAATTAAAATAAGCAGTGACACATAAACAGAAACACAACAAAGACTCACTTTTCAATATTTCGACCGCCATCGGTCGAAATATTGAAAAGTGAGTCTTTGTTGTGTTTCTGTTTATGTGTCACTGCTTATTTTAATTGTTATTTGTCCTGCCGGATCGTTTTTCGTTTATCATGGTATATATATATATATGTCAGAAATGTAATTTTGCAAGAAATATATTTAAAGTGGTTGGCTTATTTTAAATTTATGTCTATATGTATCTGAATGTATTATGTACATGTGTATGAGTAGTATATGTGTTTGAATATGCAAATGTGTATCTGTATATAAGTATGTTTATACCTGCATATATATGAGTATGCATATATATGTATATAAAAAGATTTCACATAAACACGTGAAATAACAATCAATGATCAAACCTCAATATGAAATCAAAACCACAATATGGGGTTTGTGACTCTGATGAAGACCGCTTGTTACGGTTGAAAGATCTTAGTTTTGTTTTCTCATTTCATATTGCGGTTTGATCATATATGTACATATACATATATAGTTTGAGTTTCAAACTCAAACGTATCCTCAAGGATCTGTTCTTCATCATATCCTCTCCTCCTTCCACATCCGCTATCTTCCCCATTCAGCCCCGCCTGTCCTCTAAATTATTTATTCGGCAATCTCTTTTCCCAAAGGGACCTGACGTTCAGAAGGGCTAATCACTGATCTATGGGCGTAAGGAGTTGCGATCAGTGAGGTTGCTAGACCTGCCTGCTTTCTCAACTCTTCCTGATTTCTTTTCACCAGCCTGCAACCACTCCTATCCTGTTGCTAAAGACTGCTACTGTACTTCCAATAACTGTGTATACAAACTGGAGTGTGCTCGCTGTGGTACATTTTATAGATCTGTTCTCTAACATGCTCAGCCATCGTATAAACGGTCATAGAGCATCCGTTAGCAAATATCAAAATTTACATGTATCCATCCACGCTAACTCCAACGGTCTAACCTCCAAGAAATGCTTCAGAGTATAGATTCTGTGATAGATCTGTTTTGATTTATTCATGTTCCTTGGCCTTTCAGCCACACCATGATAAAGCAGAATAGGTTGATGTTTTTTAACGTGGAGCCCTTTCTCCACGTCCGCTCACTAATGATACACAACGAAACGGTCCTCGTGAAGTGCCCAAGGTGGACCTCGCGGAGGCGGGCTTCCACGAACTACATCAACGAAAGCTTTTAAGCTTATGCCAGTTAGTCTCTAAAAAGGACTGAGGGTTACTTGATGATAGGGTTCATCAAGGATACAGGGGGAAATTAAAATGGAAAAATACAAGAGTAACAGTTAATAGCGAGTTGAGAGATAGCAAAGATTAGGTAAGTTAGGGAAAGAGTCAGAGGTAGCAAGAAAAGGTGCAGGGAGAAAATAGGAGAAACATCCAGACGGTAACGCGTCGCAACTGGTTAGGCCGGCCCATGCCCACCACAAACCAGCCACAACAGTCCCGCCCGAATACATATGACCAATAGTCTCTAAGAGACTCATAGTTTCGCTGGGGCAGAAGAAAGTCTTAAAAAAGACAAGCACAAGGCCAGAAAAAGAAAAGATCACTCAGAACCCAGCCCCGAGACTAGCACATAACTGAATGGGCCAGCCACCAGCGAACACCAGCCCAGACAGGGACCGAGGTAGCAGCTAAAGCCACTGTTGTGCCCACAGCAAATGGTACCTTTTACCTACACGGGCGGACGGCCCCCTGACCAGCGCGCAGACAGGTAGGCTTGCTACCCCCGGACGCCGGAGCAGGCAAGCACACCGCCCAGGTTGTGCCTTTCTTAGTTCAAGCCATTATTTAGGCATGTTAAGCCCCCCCACCACGACAAGGTGAAGGCACGTCGGGGGGGATTCTGCGACAATACACTGACTCTTAGAGCATCTGAAAAGTCACACATCTGGTTGCTCAGGGCGGGTAGTATACCTGGGCTAAACCATAAAATGTAGATTTTTTTAAAATATTTTTCACTTTGTGGTATCATTTTCTTTTTCTGTATTACCTTTACTCCAACTATCAGTATTTCACCTTCTTTATTTTTATGATTATTTTTTTTACATGATTGTTTTTTAAATTAATGCCTTATCTATGCATGTATGTGTTTCTTCCGGTTTCATAAGATTTATTTTTATTCATTCATTCATTCATTTTTCTACAATTCCAGTCAATTATTTTACCTTTACCTAACCGGAACTGCTTATCTTAATTTTATTTTTAATTCTTCTGTTCTTCTCCACTTCATTAATTTAGGACCGGGCGTGTGTGGTAGCACAGTCAGTTACCAAGCCGGTTTCCGGCGTGCTTGGGCACCCATTCTCTTTTCTCCTGAAGACTACGAGGACAAAGGAAAAAAATCAAGGCGACATCAATCACACAGCATATTAGACTCTTCTGATTCAGACAATAAGAAGAAAAGTAAAAAGCAGAAGGCCAGGAAGAAGAACAACTACTCGCAAAGTTCTTCGGTGAGTTCTAATTAAACTTCTTCTTGCTTGCCCTCCAGTTGTCCACCCAGGAATTCATATAATTATTAGATAAAACTTTCTATCCGTAAGTTTTATCTTAAGTGGGGGCGTGTAGCCAATTCCTGGATTAGTGAAGCCCAGCTGTTTTGGGATAATTTATCTCCTTATTGAAACTGGCAACAAGTAAGTGAAATGAAAACAAACAGGTGGTCTCCATGGAGACAAGGTATCAACAGTAGAGAAAAGTGATGAGGATAAGAAACAAACTGGGAGAGTTTTGGGGCTGTATTCGTTGCGAGTTTGGCCAAATAGTTTTGAAACTGGTGTTGTGCTAAACTCTGCATCCGGCTGACTTATCTTCAAATGTAGCGGATGGTTTATGAGAACTGTTTGAGTCCGAATTCAGCTGAGCTATTAGAAAGGAGATTAGCTGCTTCAAAAAGGTGGTGTTTATTTATTCAATTAGAACTCGAGAAAGGGAAGAAAAGGAATGCAGACTGGTTGTAAAGGAGTCGCCCCTTCGTGCAAATAGACTTTACTGTATACATACTTGACTTTGGTATTCTTGTGAATTTTCCTTTTGGTTGTTGTAAAAGTTTAAGTAGGATATACATATAAATGTAAAGAAACTGGGCTGTAACAGTGTTCGTGGCGTTCATCATCTATTATATATATATATATAATAAAATAAAAAACGAAGGAAACACACAGAAAGACACAGACATAACTCACATCGATATTTCGACAATCGTCGTCATCAGGAGGTGCGAAGAGCGAAGAGTCCCGCAGGAAGACAGGGCGGTACTCCCTGTATATATATATATATATATATATATATATATATATATATATTCATCTTGATGTCCTTTTCTTGACCAACTGTTCATATATTTTTTGAGATTTATTGAGGGTTTTTGGTCTAATATTCACAAAACTTCGTTGCCAACGTTTCGATATATATTTATATCATCTTCAGGGCTAAAAACATTGTTACATTGAGCACACTTATTATTCACACACTTATTCAGTGACCCCAGTATAAGGACACAATTCAAATGAAAAGGAAGAAACATAACAAACAACAGTAAACATACTTCCCAGGTAATCAAATTTATATCTTTGTAGTTTCCAAACATTATTATAACAAACTTAAATATAAAAATCTATAGTTTTACCATTGTAATTTTTCAATTTTTTGTTGACCATGTACAAAATAGCATACCAGTTTTGTTGAAATAAGTGTGCTCAATGTAACAATGTTTTTAGCCCTGAAGATGATATAAATATATATCGAAACGTTGGCAACGAAGTTTTGTGAATATTAGACCAAAAACCCTCAATAAATCTCAATATATATATATATATATATATATATATATATATATATATATATATATATATACTCGATATCAGCATCGATATACTCGTATATATTCAGGGCGTCGTTTGATGGGCTCTGAGAAGGGCCATTTCGTCTTAGTCTCGGTAGCGTCACGATAATTGACGAAGACGTGTAGCTCATTTTGCATCACCCAGGGTACACCACGTGGAGGCGAGCTACGTTGTACCCCTATAAAAAATTTAGAGTGACCTGCACTCAACTTTGTAATAATTAAATATAATATCAAACTTCTCGGGTATATAATATTCCATTTAGATATAATATAAATGTCTTTATGACAGATCTTTATTAGTATTTAATTCCTGTAGACCATAAAGATATAAAGATTAAAAGTAAACGTTTATTTTTTTATATCACATACATGAGGGATATAATATCCTTGAATTGATCACTTTGTGTATTGTAATAATACATGGCCAATAGATCTGTTACATTTAATGTCGTCTATCACTAAACTTTGACTTTCGGCCTTCGCGAGGCTACCCTGTTAACCTGCTATATGCAGGGACAAACGAAAGAGGAGGAGTAGGTAGGTGGCCAGGGGCTGGGTCTGACCGCCTTCGTATCACAATCCTTCCAATTTCCCAATTCCTTTCCTCTTATCCCAGCCCCAATCTAAGGCGTTGTGGGATCCGTGCCGAAAGATAGATGATACAGGGGTTATACTGTATTACGAACGGAGTCTCAAGGGTACCAGGCGACCCCCTTGGATTACTCCGGTATTAGGTGCTCTGTCGGAGCCGACAAAATACCACCGATAGAGCTTCAGTGATTTTCCCCTGTATGATACTAAGGAGAAAGAAGTCCGGAGACCATCCTCAGGAAGCGCAGAGGGTCCTAAAGCGCTAATTAGTGGGAGCCAATATCCTACAAGTGCACCTAAGGACCCGAAGAAGGAGAAAGGAAGTCACTTTCTCCCGAAACGTAGGGAGCCTGAATGGGCCTTACCAATTATGGTTTCTGCAGCTTCTGTAAAGATGAGGAAGAAACACCGTTGCACCTGCTGGCTGACCGCCAGGTAACTTTGCTGCACATAGATAGGTGCTTCGGGACACTCAACAAACAATAGAATAACTTTTATCGCTGGACCCAGCAAAAGTGATGAGCTTCTTGGAGACGTTGAAACTAATTGCTGGGGTGATTTAGTGCAGAAGGGGGGAGGAGGGGGGAAGTACAATAGTTTTTTTTAAGACGCAGTGCTATAGTCACCCTCAAATAATAATAATAATAATAACAATAATAGTTTTATTCTTCTTACATCTCATATTAAGTCATTTCATTTTTTTTTATTAAACCTCTATACAATTATATTTCAGTGGATTCACTCAAAAAATTTCTAAATCAGTGTAAACATTGTAAATAAATATCAATAAATTCGACAAGTATCACAGGTGATTCCTTAGTCTAGGATAAAGAATCACTTTTTATAGCGTTATTGCTCTATGCTGTAATCGAAAGTAATTGTTATTTTTTTGGAAAATTTTCATGGTTTTTTAATGAGCCGTTTAGCGTCAAAAACCATTTTATGAAAACAGAAAATGCATTCTATCACCCCGCCCATTCCGGTAATGTAATTTTGAAAATAAAAAGTTATAATTTTGAAAATTATGCATTATGTAATTATGCATAATTAATTGCACCTAAATTATACAGTACATCTACACTATGAGAACCATTTTTTTTTTGTAAAATATTAATTTGATCCATCAAATATTCTGAACTGTAGCGTCTATACAAACTTCTGGATGTACCCACCCACCCCACACACGACAGCAAAAAAACGTCATAAAACGACTTTTGGGACCTCAAGACAAGTAATTCCGTCAATATCTTGGGATCGAATTTTTTCACGATCACTTGACTTTACTTATAGTAAGGTAAAAAGTGCTGAACAGATTGTTTTCTGATTTCATATTAGTAGGCGGGTAGCTTAAACAGCATAACACTTGAAAGTATTTCACATGATTATATTCATTTTTTTGGAGAAAAATCGTTAATTAGTTTTGCTGACTTAACCTGTTTAGTTTTAGGGGTCCACAGGCTAAAACTGGATGGAAAAGAGAGGACAGGGTAAAAAGGTTGGGAACCACTGATCTAGTAGGTAAATAGATATGTTTCGGCCAGCTGTTCTAATATCCGGTCTTTGGGTTGCCCGGTCGATCGTATTACTTTTTTTCGTTGCATACCTAATAATAGCAAATTTAAGCAACATGATTCATATATCTTTTAAAATTTTTCTAATAAAGTATTTGTTTAAAAAATTCAAAAAAAATCAGTTCATGTGTAATTAAAACAGTATAGATGAAAAGGAACTTTTTGATCACTTTTTCACCAATGTAACGTATTCCCTGTGTGCGCGTTCTTAATCAATTAAATCAGTGTCATCAATTTAGATCATCTTTACATCTAAATTGGTATAAGTTATAAGTGTCAAAAAATACAAATAATTTAAAGCAATATATTCAGAATAAAATATATATTAAATAGAAATGGCTTCAGAGAAAATCTGTAAACTGATCTTTTTATTACCCTGGTGGACAAACTGAGAGACCCACTCAACATACTCATCGTGCCACAAAGAAATCATTCATTCATCGTGGCATAAACAAAACCTCTCTCGTATTATTCGTACGACAATATGTCACCAGAAAAGCTTTACAATCGGTATATGATGGTCCATTTGTGATTACCAGAACCTCTAAGCATTCCGTGCAAATATGTCCCTGGAGAATAAACAGTACGGATGGACATACTTTACTCCACACATCTACTCCCACAAATTAACCTGAAATGCTCACTTAATCTTGCTGGAGAATTTGTTTCACACGTTACTATTATGCTCCTGATGATTGTCGACGTATACTGAAGAGTAGTCATCAGCAGTGATTCAAAGAATGATTTCCCGGAGAAGAGCTCAATTTATTATATTAGTAAGTTTATTTTATTTGGTTAGCAGTAGGAACCAATAAAGTAATGAGAATTCTATACACTCCATATGAAAGGAACTTATTAGATCTTACTCCTAGGTAATTTAATCAGTCACTGTTGTTAAAGGTTTTTAATATAAAATTGTAGTCAAAAAACCAGAGGCAATCACGGTAAAAGTAATTCTAAATATTACCATTAGTAACGATATTGTCACGAAGTTTGATAGACCATAATGAAATTATAAACAGAAATAGCTCCTTATGAAAGCATAAACTGAATACTTTTTTTCGAAATTACACAGACGAAAAAACATTATAGTACATTTACAAATTAGGAAAAAACTTTTTTTTACGCTAAAAACTCAAATTGAAAAAATCTCCAAATAATACTTGTAAAAAATAAACAATTAGTAAAAAAATATACAAACAATATTGCTTAAATTAAGCATGCCGTTAACAGTGTGTGCTTCGACTAGCGTCCTTTACATCCCATATCAACATTGCTTACAAACACATCCCGTGTACATATTTGAACTAAGAGTGTAAATATATAAACATTCAGAATAGAGAGAAATAGTAGACTTTCTTACCTCAATTCCATGATTTAATTAAAATCAAAGTATGGCGTAATTCACACAGAGTCTTAGCTTTTCTGGTAAATAAAGTTTTTTGTGCCTACCCTTCTGAACATTAATCTCCATGACTTTGGTATAAAGTATCAAAGTATCGTCTTTAAGTTTGAAAAGTCTATCAATCTGAATGGAGATAACCACCAGGGATTATAACAGGTCATTCCAATTTGACGGTTTGTTTTGGGTCTTTTAAGAACAGAGATTAACCTTGGCAGAAGTATCCAGCGTTGAGATAGTACTTCTGGCAACTTTCCCATTTCTATAATTAGCAAGAAGTTTAAAATTTTCGTAAAATTAATAAAATACTAGTAATTAATATTATTGTTATATACGTGTAATTATATTTGTTACAAAACTTGAAAACAGAATCGACCTTGGGTAGGAAAAAAATGTATCGAGAATTCCTTAGTTTCCCAGGATCAAATAAAGCTACCAAAACTAACGTTACAGTTTTAATTAAACCTTTTTCAAAGGTAAAAGAACGAAATTTTGAAAATGAAAAACAGTATAATTTTAAATACTTCATGTAATACATTTCATTGTTTTTCATTTTAAAAATGTCATACTTCTACATCTGATATATTAGCCTACATAATGTTTGCAGGCTAATAAAATGGATTTAAAATTGAACCTGTAAACTCACCAAACTCTATTTAGTCCTATAAAAGTAATGATACTATGCAACATATATTTTACTAAGCACTGTGTAACACGCGTCCCTATATAAACAGTAACAATAACATGAAGAAAACTGTGAGCCACCAGAACTAGAGTGTGGCAGAAATCGCTTTGACCCCGATGTAAAATCAACACACATGTTTTGGTGTCCCAAAAAGCATTAAAGAGTATGAAGAGTTGCACGTGGTCTCTCATGAGGACTCTAACTCACTCATGAATGTATAAAATACGGTCGAAGGTTGATTTACGTTTAACCGCTTCAGATTCTAAAAATAAAAAAAACGGGAAAGAAAGTTTGACTGCATTATACTTTTTAGTTTCTCCGGTCCAGAACTGTCTAAGAAAAGTCTTACAAAACAAGATTGACTTTTTTAATACTTCAAGTTATGCTTGAAGAACCCCGTTATAATATATGAGTAGTCTTAGAAAAATATTGACCCCTCATGGCCATACTAACCGGATAAATTTCTCACATTAATCAGATAGATAAATCTAAGACAGAAATGTTTTCTTCTGGGTTTAACAATAGTTTGTAATTGTCAACGGTAAACTAGAAATCACAGAACATTTTATTAACTTGGTCATGTGAAAAATAAAATGATAACGGGAAAAAGTTAGCAGTTTTAAAAATATAGAAAAACAATTCCCAGAGAAAAAATTAAAAAAAAATCTAGCCAAATTAGATAAATATATTCTCATGTTACACGCATTTCGGCAACGAACAGAAACAAACACTGCACGAAAATTAAATATACATGTAAATTCAAAATTAAAGGGAATATAACACAAACTACAATAAAATATTATTATTTACATATTTTTTACAATAATACAAAACGGTAATTAAGTGGTTGATGTTTATATTTTACATATCACTGTTCCTTTGTTAGGGAAAACAGAAAGGCCATGGTGAATTGGAGAAATGTTCCTCTTAAGAAATGGTAGAATATTCTTGAAGAACAGACTGGAGATCTAGTGAAGCGTAATCGAGATTCTGTCTGACATCACTTACCACATTGCGAATCTGAAAACCAAAACAAATGCTTCACTCAACAGAATAAGAACTCCAGTAATAGAACTGACTAGCAAAAAAAAAAAAAAAAAAAATAAACGATACCGATTCCCTCCATGAAAGGGAGGAGTAGGGCAAGTTAAAGTGATAGAAAAAGTTCCAAAAACGCAACATCTTCTATATTAACACTCTCGTTAAGTACATATGAACTATTTTTTTTTCTGATTTTGTTTTACCTCAAAATTTGACCACTTACATAAATTACAAATTTCTTTTGTCTAAATTGATTTTTATTTAGCCATGTAACCAACGGGAGTTGGTTGATTTATTATGTGTCTTAAATAGGACACATTACACAGATAATAAAGTACGGATATACTGGAATCGGACATCAAAACAGCTGGCACAAACAAACAGCTTAATTTGTATAGACAGTAGGTAAGGAACAGGATATGTTGAATCTAATTAGTTATGTAAATTATATATATCTACTTAATAATTTAAGATTTTATTGAAGATTATTAGATTATATTATAGGTTTATAATATGACCCAATTATAAATTTGTTAACACTTGATCTAACTATCCAATTAAAGTTATTTCTTGTCTCTAGGAACTTAAGAGACGTAAGTCACTGTCAGTAATTTTTAATAACTAGGAATTGTGAATGTTCTTTTGTTTTATTAATTTGTTAGTCTAGTCAACTATTTTAGCATGAAATTGTTAAACATTTTTGTTCAATTGTGTTGGCTGGTAATTAATGACCAATAAAAATTGCTTACCGAAGTGAGTAGTGTATGAGTAATAATTACCGAATGGGAGATATCTAAGGGAGGAGTGGGCAAACTACGGCCCGCCGAGAGCTTTTATGAATCCAACAATTCTTTAAAGATAATGTTTGAAAGTAAACCACTTGTCCACTTTTATGCTCTTCTACATTCAAAAAAAATTTCAAAATCTAAAAAAAAATTGCAAGAAAAAGACTCTCTCCTTCATGAAAATAAACAAGGGGAAGAATCGATTACTTATTTCTCTTTAAAATCTCTTATTTTGGGTAACCTAGAATTTAAATATAATATTCATCATGATTGTCCACAATATTAAGAGGTGGCTGTCCACAATTAGTGCAGATTTTACTAGCAAAATTCCGTTTCTGGCAATTTGTAGGCAATAACAAAGTAGTTTAGGCTGTCCAAAGTAACCGGGGTTCCTGTAATACTCGTAATTTCAACCATAGGAGCAAATAACCGAAAAACATGAACCCGAGACTCTAAAAAATAAATTAAATCACTTAAACCAGGAATATTTCACATAATTTTTTTTTCAATCAATTGTGCGTTTACAGGTCTATAACCACCTTTAAAAATATTTGCACTTGATTTTTATAAATGAGGCCTGCCAAGGTTCCGAAGACGCACAGTGTGGCCGCAATAAACAAAGTTTGCCTACCCCTGATCTAAGGCCTTCAGCATTCCCCTTAAATTAGTTTTTTATATCTCTGGCACAACAAGCCTGCTCTTCTCTTCAAATCCTAATCAACACTCTCTCACTTTCACAAGTATTTCTGATCTTGAGTTCTTATTACACCTATTTCCCACAATCTCTTTTATTAAAACCCCTCAACAGACACTCTTGCAGTTTTTAGTCTTCTGTCAGGTCTGTTGGTGGGTTCTTCAGTATAGCAGTTTCAAACTACCTTCTATAATAGTTTACTCTTCTGTAAGGTGTATAGTTGTGGTCATTTCAGCCTTTTGGTCTGTTGGCTCGTAATTCAGAATAACGCTTTCTCGCTAATCTATTTAAAATTTTACTCTTCTGAAATTCACGTTTGTACAACAATAGTATAGCATTCCAATTTCATCTATCCTGTACATACGCTATTATCAGTACACCTTTATTTCTTACATCTGTAAATACTAGTTATTCCTCTCAGTATAATGTTTTATTTAAACACTGAAAGTTCAAAAATTGGGGCATAAAATGCTGAAGAATAAAAAAAAAATATTTTTTTTGTTCTGTTAGAAGTTCAATAGATTTTGATTGTTACTTACCATGGCAGTGAAGAAAGCAGAATGATGAGGGTTTTCCAAGTATCTATCATATTGGTCCAAACTGTCCTGCAGTTTTAAGGTCAAACTATCATAGTTCTTTCTCACCACCTCTAAGATCTAATTAAAACAAATAAATAGAATTATAAAACCATAATAGTAATCAAATAGTAAAATAAAATCATATTTTCATACTTTAGCAACTTGATGTCACACTGGCTCTTTTTAAAAAGGCTTGAAAACAATAATAGCTGCCAATTTTTATTACAATTAAGGTAATCGTATATATATATATATATATATATATATATATATATATATATATTTAAACATATATATATAACTGAATCCATAGAAACAAAGCACATTAAAAAAGTATCAAAAACCCATGTATTGACTCTGTCGCCATCAGATAGAAACATGTGAGCTGCTCAGATGACAAACGTGAACTGAAGTCTGTCTAATTGAAGAGGTACATAATCAATGTAGCCTACTTACGAAGGAAGGGGAAACCAGAATAAAATGTTAAAAATACCAAACAATTAAAGTGAATAAAAACGAACTAAATAAATGCAAAATAAATTAATTTGTTTAAAATGATAAACTAAATAATAATAATAAAGAATAATTAACGATTGAGGTTAAGCCCAGTTGCATATCTATCTCCCAGGAGGCAAATAAGTGATTTTTCTGAAGCTCTCGGGAGTGATATTAGTGTTGTGATCAGGACTCTGTCTAAGAACCTGTACAAGGAAAAACAATCATCAATTCGGACAATATCGAAATGGCTTCATGAGAATGGTTTTCGTCATTGGGAGTTTTACCAACAGTTTCTGACAAAATGCGAAGATCTTATGCCCCATATATAGGTACGGACACTATCAATTGTGTTTAGCAATAAAATTATTGCTAGATATAATAAAATTAATAAACTATGACGAGAAATATTAGTATACCTGATCTTCAGAGGGAGTTGAAAGAGCCTGTCCTGCGAGCCAAGCATCTATCTTAGGCGTATAGTGATTTATTATGGACCTAAAAGAAATGTAAATGAGGTAGACATACAAAGAAATTGAAGAAAATTACATACACAATGTAGGAGAAAAACATTCCTTCTACGATTTTTTTTGTTTTTTTTTCCATAAGGATGAAACAGAACTAGAAGACGTAATTCTTTCTACTCCATACAATTGATAAGAACTTATTCGTTATTTGGAAATCAACTGAGAAGGCTGTTTTAAAAATAACTCCTAAATAGATTTGATTGACTGATTTTAAAACTTATCCAGGAAACAACATTAAAATACATCGGAAGGTAGTGTGAAATAGTAAACAGTAAAAACCACTCACCTAACATTTACCAAACTATTAGTTAATTTAAGAGCTGAATCTTTAAATTCACCCTCAACAGCAGAAAACCTAAAAGCTAAAAAGAAAAAAAAGAAGATGACAAAAATATTATCTCAATATTAGGAAAAAAACAATCAGAGAAAAAATAGACTTTTTACATACCCATTGCATAGACATTGTCGAAAACTTTATGCGTCCTGATAATTTCATAATAAAGTTCATCATAACTAGCAGGAGAATGTAGAAAAGTATCACCGTATGTTATGAATAGGTTAAAAATGTTGACCACCTGCAATAAATAAAACAGTAGTTAACATAAGGAAAAATATCTATTTATTTTCATGAAACAATAAAGAAATATACATACATGAATTTAACTGTTACATTCCTTGCAGGCCGCCAAATCCAATCATATTATATTCATTTCTAATAATGTCAACAAGTAATTGAAGAATACTTCTTTCAAGACAACTATCCTTTTTAACAAAGATATTTACCCTTAGATCTAATTAAGTAAACAACTCATGGCTATTGCTGATAAAATTTTCCATTCAATTGTATATATATATATATATATATATATATATATATATATATATATATATATATATATATATATATATATTATATTTATTTATTTATTTATTATTTATATTTATATTTTTAAATATTAAATAATAATTTTAAAAATTTAAATATAATATTTAAATGAATATTATATATTTATATATATTTATATAATATATTTATATATTTATATAATGAATATTTATAATATTAATTGAACTGAGTTCAGTTGACTGTCGTCCCTCCGTCAATTCACTTCTTCTCCTGAGGACGACCGCCATTACGGTCGAAATATTGAATTTGAGTCTTTGTTGTGTTTCTGTTTATGTGTCACTGCTTATTTTAATTGTTATTTGTCCTGCCGGACCGTTTTTCGTTTATCATGGTATATATATATATTTCACTTAATTAAGCAAAACACGATCCAAACTCGACACAATATGAGTTCAAAATTCAAGAAGAGTAACACACAGAGTAAGGAAACACACTTACAGACTCAAATTTTCGGGTAATCCGTCTTCAGGAGAAAAGAGAAAGGGAGACCAAGCACGTTCTAGACGCAACGGCAAGTAACTTTGGGTTATGGCAAGTTACTTGCCATGTTACTTGCTGTTACTCGTGTTACTTGCCGTTGCGTCTACAATGTGCTTGGTCTCCCTTTCTCTTTTCTCCTGAAGACGGAATACCCGTAAATAAGAAACCACAATAAGAAATGGGAAAACAAGACTAAGATCTTTCAACTGTAACAAGCGGTCTTCGTCAGAGTCAAAAACCTAACCCAAGAAAAAATATATATACATATTAACATAAATAACTGTTGAAAAATAAGGTAGAAAGTTGTAGGTCTTCATTGTCAAAAAGCTAAAGTTAAAAGCGAAATAAAAAAAACGTATGGAATAAAACGATTTTATTAAAACACCCCAGTATGAGATAAGATCCGCTAGTGTACATTGTACTGGTCTTCTGACCACTAATGCAGCTAACTGCAGATCTGTGAAGCAAAGTGCACAACTATTTTGAATAAGATATTAGGTGAGCTGACCTGTAGGGCTAAGAGGAAGACGTTGATTTTCTTAGCGAGGTGAGACTCGCAGGCGAGAATGAACTTGAGAAGAGCGATGAGAGCTGTCCACAGGTCCTTCCACTGGTACAGGAGACGGAGTCGGCATCTCTTCTGGTAGCACAGCACTCGATGCATCACTCCCACGCACAGTAGGTAAAGCTCCAGAGGAAGCTTCTTCATCATGTGTGACATGATGAATTCCACAAGTAGGTCTACAAAACAATGATTATATGAATTCATCATGCAGCTCTAGTAACATATTGTACCATAATTATGATAAAAGTATACTCATTTTCTTACAAAATTACTGCTTTACATTTACATTTCATGATTTACAGTTAAGGTCAAGTATAACAGGACGCGACATTTTAGCACAGAACTCTAGGGGCTCAAATCTTGCCAATAACCCTAGATTTTTCATATGGAAGGATGCAAATGTTTTCCGACCCACGGAGAGGACGTAAAGCAATTGGTTTCGAACCCGAAAAGTCTCACATCCTCTTGAAAGATTCCTACTATAATAAACTTGAATGGAGTAAAATTTAGGGATTCCGATGCAAAACCAACTCAGAAACGACTAAAAACAACCCGCAATTAAAATTGATGCCAACAAACAATAAAACACAGCTTCCACCGTAGTAAAGATAAAAGCTTATAAATGTAGACGTTGGAAACAAACAACAAAACATTTACACTAATTCATACATAAATTTTAATACAGAAATTAAAGTTTGCATAAACTTTGTAGTAAAGCAATGAAAAAGATACAACAACCATATGTTGTTGGTTTAACTAGATAATTTAGCTTGTGAGTCATGATTTTATGCGTAACGCAGGATACCCCAAAAGTAAGCATACATCAAATCATAACTTATTTGGTTTAAAAAAAATAGTATAATTAAAATTTACAACAACAAAAAATAAATTTAATTAACGCAGGCATTTTCGTAGATTTGTTTAGACTGTGTGTAAATGTAACATTAATAATTTGCTTACAAATTTATATAATCTAAGTATCGTGTTTTGAGTCGACCAGTTTTTACAATATTAATCGAGCCATTACATCAAATTCAGCAAAAAGACGTTAAATAGTTAACCTTCATGAATACAGAGAATCAAATGTGCCATTACTTTTCTGAATCTTCTAATACTATTACGAGACACATGTCATTTATGACTTATAGGGTCCTCTAAAAACTTATAAGGAAGCATTTAAATAAATTAAGTTAGTAAATGTAAAGTCAAATAACGCCAATACCATACTGAATACTCGTTATTATAATAATATACTTTTATTATATATGCTGGATAATATAATAATATATATGCTGGATAATATAATAATAATAACACTTATCATACAATGTGGTCAACTGTACACATACTTGTGGACCATTATGTTTGTTGCTGTTTCTTAAGAGATATATTTTGGAATAAGTACAGTGGTACCTCGGGATACGAGTGCTCCAACATACGAGTTATTTGAGATACGAGCTGTCAAATGAGCGAAATTTTGTTTTGAAATACGAGTGAAATTTGAGATACTAGTAATAGCCAATTGTAGTATCAGGTCATTTATAAATATGTACATTTCTTTTTTCTACGAAACCGCCTACAGCCCACTCAGTTCTCAGTTTACCTTTGAAAATTAGAAGTTCAATTCAATTGGAAGATGTTGGGAATGTGGGAGAGAGTTTCACAGTTCATGGCAAATAAACACCCCGAAAAGTTGCAGCTGGTCGTGCATCGGATATATTTAATGAAACTTGCCTAACTAATTTCCGTAGCATTCTGAAAGGGTGGAAAAACAAACCTCCTTGGACAGTTTTTTTTTAATCTTGCGAAAAAGGCAAAGACCAGTGAAGAGAAAAACAGTAACTAAAATTAAGCATACAGTAGCATTTAAGTTATGTCTAAGTCAAATTTAAATAACCAAAATACTAATTACATATGTACGTAAACTTAATAAAACCAGTTTTTCTAACCACCTCTACATTCTCTGTTATTATGTTTTTATACAATATTTGTCATTTATAAATACATTTTTCTTATTCAAAATCAGGTACCAAAAACAATCAGGGGTAAGTATTTTTGGGGCTGGAACGGATCAACGGCATTTCAATTGATTTCAATGGGGAAAATTGCTTTGAGATACGAGTAAATTGACATACGAGCAATGTTACGGAACGAATTAAACTCGTATCCCAAGGTACCACTGTATTTACTTTCTAGGAATGACTATATGATTGTATTTGGATAAATTGTAGGTTAATGGATTGTGTGCTTGTTTATCACTGAAGACTGACCGAGGAGGGTGTTTGCCAGAGGTTGGGAGGGGGCGCTGCTAACGCTAGGCAGCTGTCTGTGGCGCATTGGCAGTCTGTGCAGCTGAATCTTGAACACAAGGTTCATATCGTGCATTATTGAATTGGCATATTGGTCCTCGGAGACACAGGTAAGGACGAGAAAACAGAGCTTGACACTGTTCATACTGGCCTCACACTTGGTGTCCTGCATAACAATCGAACTGCAACACAAGCATCCCACTTAATAGGTCACTATGTCGTATTTATCACATAAAAAGAAATTAAAACATAAGTAACCATATTAAACATTTCGAACACAAACTACTTTTTCACAGGTTCAGTGCATATACTAGGAAAGATAGAGATAGAAAACCATGAATATTAAACATTTGAGATCCCTCACTTTTAAAGAAAATGAATAGGAATCCTATTCTAAGAGGGAAAAGATAGCTGTAAATATCGGAGAACTTCTCTCTCCTGGTATTTCATATCAGAGAAATACCCTCTCTCTCCTGGAGAAAATCCGCAGAGAACCCTAGAAGAGAAAACTATGAATACCAGAACTGAGATCACTTACGAATACCAATACTGGGAGAATTGAGGTACCAATATTTAAGAGAAAGTCTGTAAGAATTCTACAAGAGAAGAGAAAAATGCATATAAAAGAGGAATAAATTCCCTCTCTTCAAGAGGAAATCCTTAGAATTTCCAGAAGGGGAGAAAAACTGAAGTATCAGACAATAAGGTAACGCTTTCCTACTTTTTGGAAGATAAATTTAACATAAGGAAGAACAGCAGGTGTCCGAAACGAGTTGTTCTTGTAAAACTTCTTTTATACCAAAACTATTTCTTACTTTTCCTATAATCGCATTAAAGTATACTTTTCACATCAACACTGAAGAAAGCATAAAGAATAAAAATGGTTTTATTACTTCATGATGCAAATATCTACATAAATAAAAAACAAACGTGTATCTAGATAGACGAATCTCCTTCATAAAAATAATAGCAACAGGGCATGTAAGCATGAAAGTTTGTAATTAATTTTCCATCAATCCGGAGTAAAATACTGGAAAGTTTCATTAGGCTACAAAATTTTCCCCTTTGTGATCCATTTTCTAAAATATATGACTTCTTACTTGATTTAAATATTTTTAGTCACTAATATCAAAAGTCATTAATTTTTATATTTGTTAAATTGTAAAGTAATGTTACTTGATTTTTTTAAACATTCCAAGATTCAGCAAAAATGTTGAAGATGGATTACAAGTGTTATAAGTGTTCAAAAATGTTTGAGGTCTTGAGATTACTTAAGATATTAGGATTATTAATTGCATATGTCAATGGTTTTATTCACATTATAAGGATAAATTGTGGATTTACAATTTATTTCATTGAGGAATAGATCATCGGTTTGATAAGTTCATAAAAAATCCAATATTAACAAAGTTACTTCTGTAACGGTATGCCAAAACTGAACTAAATCTAATGAAGTAAGGTATAAGCATCGAAGATCGGTGAGCAGTTCTCATAAAAAGGTAAATACATTCGAAAATAAATCAGGAATTATAAAACTTCAAGAAAAGTTTTTAACCGATTTCTAGAAATAATGTAAACGATTAGAGCCAATAAAACCTAGGAATAACCTAACCTTCCTCTTAAGTTGCTCTTCTTGAATGATTCCATATTTAGAATCATGACATTCTACCTAGATTTTTTGCAGATCCTGCCTAATAAATTTAGATGGTAATTCATTGTTTGAGTTCACATGTTTATAAAAATAATATTGAATTATACTGTAATGTTCAAATTAACACTGAATATCTCTCAAACTTCAAAAGTGGCTTATTCATTATCAATGGTATGCCTTACCTTGATCAATGCAAGAACTCAATTTGAAAATAATTGGAATCATAAATAAAAAGTACATAGATTACCAATACTGAAAGAAAGTGCCTAAAAGGTTGGAGGGTTCTGCAGTTGGTTGGGCGATAGTGGCATCTGGGACAGGTTTCTCAGCCTGGGTGTAAGCCAAAGCAGTGACAAAGTTGCGGTTGAGGTGTACAGCCTCGTAGAGCGCTACCAACACACCATTATTAGCCCTAAACAACCATTAGTTATTTAGTCTCGGAAAAACACATATTATTAAAAAAACGAATTTTACAAAACACACAGACTGTGTAAAAAAAGTAATGAAATTAAGTTCGCGAAGTGAGGAAAAAAAAAGTAAAATCTACAGAAAAACACATAGGAAAATATTTGGAAAATTAACAGAAAATGCCCATTATAAAAGATTTTTCATAAAAATGACGTGTTTCAAATATGTAGCAACATTTACAATAAATATTATAAATAGATCAACTTTACATAATATTTATTGAAAAGTGAACAAAATCAAAAGTAACAAATTATATTACTTTCCAGAAAAATAAACTTTGTGTAAAAGTTTCAATTATTACAGTTTTTATACTTAATTTTGTTTACTTCTTGATTAATTTTCACCAAAGGTGTTGCTCTAATGTAATAGTTTATTCAACGGACTTCGCCAGATGAAGAACACGATGTGTTCGAAATGCGTTATTTTCAAACAACTTATTTTATATGAAATATTTCCTCTTATTTTTTTTCGAACAGTATCATACATTAACAGATGACGCAATTACAGAATGAATATAATAACTTCTTTTGGAATGTCTAAACTGGTGTCAAACCAATTACATCGAAAAATGGACAAGTATATTTTACTTGTAATATACATAAAACAGTTTTAGAATACTTTCATTGCTTTTTCTTTTGAAGTTAGATCCTAGGTACGACATTTTCTGAGTAGAAGTTTCACCTTCAGATCGAGGTGGTTAAGTTAGTGATGCAGTCTAACATCTTTCATTCAAAATGTATTTTGAAATACATATGAAATTCCTTTTGAAATTTCAAGAGCACAGTTATTTTAATCCCATTTATTGATTTTTTTTTACTAATTTCTTGCTCAGAACTTAGCTATCTTTTCTTTCACTGATTGTTTAGTCATTCACTAAGTGATATTTACTGGATATTGAAAATCACAGACAAATTTTCGACATGTACGGCTTTTCCTGCCTGTTCATTAGTAAGGGTTGAGAATCACTCGTTTACAAGCCATTTATTCTGAATATATTGTACATCTTGAACTCTGGGAAACACCATTTCAATAACCTTTAATACGCAATATATTCATTCATATATGCAAATGAAATTGAAATCAGCTAACAATACCAACTTACTACACCTGTACATTTTCAAAATAAATATGCCTGTGTATTTAGCCAAAAAGTTTATAACTTCACTTCCACATTAAATTTTCAATCCGTTCAGAGCTTAGATTTTAAGTTAGACATACACAATAGTGTGGAAATTTCAGCTCGCTAAGTCTTAAGGTGGCTGAGTTTACCTCTGACAAACTTTTGTGCTTTAAAGGTCCATAACTTCGCTTCTATGTTGAATTTCCAATCCATTCAGAGCTTACATTTTAAGTTAGACATACACAACAGTGTGGAAATTTCAGCTCGCTAAGTCTTAAGGTGGCTTTTGTTTAACACAATATCGTTTCAATTAATATGATCTGAATAAAAATTAATCAAACCTGATCTGTTGATTCTTCGTTGTCCCATCTTCAGAAACAAACATGCTCCCAACAATCGTAGACAAGGAAGAAAACCAACCTAAAGAGAAGGAAATTATTACATAAAGATGACAAAACGTCTTCTTCAGAAGCAGAAAAGAATTTCTGAGCCCTTACATCAGGCAAGCCAAAAGTGTCAAGACCAAAAAACATTAATTTTTTTACACATATATTAGTTATAAAACAAAAGTAACTTATAGATAAAAGCAATTAAATAGAAATCAACATTAAAATTTGTTCAATAGAAAGAAATAATAATTCAGATATCTACTGAATTGTACCACTAATATTTAAAGATGAAACAATAATAAAAACATTTGTATATTTAACAACTCAATGATCAACAGTAAATAGAAGTTTTGAATCCCTTTTACCAAATTCGAGTACCAGGAGTACTGTATCACGCAATACGTAATTTGATTTCTTTATGACTCTTTTCTTATATAATAAAAAACTATATTAAAAAAAAACAATAATGTTACAAATGTTTTATAATCAAGTGAAGTATTTTATTACACTTTCCACTAAACTTCATAAAAAAAACATGTAATTCTCCCTCCACTTATTTTAATTTGGAATTATTTTTGATTTCTTGAGCCTTAAACCTGATAATTAAATTTAAACATTATAATCTAATTTTTTATTAAATTAGTTTAATTTTTTTATCCGCGTAATTAGTTTACTATTAATTATATATTATGCATATTTCATGATTTTTTTGCTAGTTTACTAAGAAATGAGTTTGTATTTTTGGCATTTCACAACGCGTACCTCAAAGCAAGAAATGCACCTGTGGGGCATGCTTAATTAATAAATAAGAAAGAATCAAGCAAATGATAGAATATCTATAAAAAAAAATAATATAATAGAGTTCTTTATTAATTTTGATATATCAAACTAAATGTAATCGAAGATTCAGTGTATTTGAGAATATTGCGTGATTCAGAGAAGAATGGATTTGATTTGAAAAAATGACATTTTAATCTTGCTAACACTTTGAGTTTTTGTTAACAATAGTTTATCGGTTTATTACCTGTATTATGAGACTCAAGTTGGCTATTTTGAAACTGTAGAGAGAACTCTGAAAGGGATGCTGATATCACCTGCGAAATACATATAATGAACAATATAATACCAGAACTAACAATATACTGTAAAAGAACTGTACTGTGTTTTAATATCGTGGCATGGATAGTAAAGATTGACTTTTAGATAGGTATATTTAATAATGGGAATTAACTACGCAAGTTTTTCAGGCCATATCATAATAAATAAAAGGAACAATTTTTTCTGTATTTCATTATCTCTGTCCTCGTCCTGATTACGAGAAGGAGAAGTACGTTAGGTAAATTCTTCTTTGACAATTTAGAGCAGCAGTCCTTAACCTTGTTGGTAGTAATGAAACCTTCCTTCATAACTTCTAAATAAATATATATTTACTTTCAGAAGTATAAATGTACATTACTGGTCAATATAATGAGCAATACATAAAATTATTGCCGATTAAAGAATTATAAATTTAGAGGAATTCATCAAACTTGTGTAAATCAAAACTATTTAAATCCGTATTTTCATGTATTTCTCTACCTCGTCTACCTTACCTTCAAGAGCCACTGTTAAAATAAAACAAGTTATTTTTAAAGACAGAAGATGTCCAAAAAGATAAAAAAACTGGACAATATATATATATATATATACACGAGTTCAAAATTCAAGAAGAGTAACACACAAAAACTGAAACGGTAGAGGAGGAAGAGGAAAGGATAGGGTAAAGTTCTTTGATAAATTTTCTTATTTATGGACACCAGGGAAATAGTTGGTAAGGAGCGATACAGTAGTAGTGGGGTCTCTTCTGTTGTTGGTGGAAAAGTTAACATTAGCAGGGATGATTCGGCTATTGATTAAATTGGGGGGATAACAGCGTTGAGTGGATTTGCATTTGAGTTTTTGAAGATTGGTCTCCCGACCTTGGATATTATTACAGAGACGATGAAGATGGATAGAAAGAGATCGCGGGATAGATTTTTTGATATGAGGAGGATGAAAACTTTTGTAATGGAGGTAGTTTTGGGCGTTGGTGGGCTTAACGTGAACAGACGTCGTGAATATCCTACTGTTAAGAGTGATGTAAACATCTAAGAAAGTTATGTTGTTGGGGAAGGAATGGTATGTGAAAGAGATAGAGGTGGAGCAATCTTCGAAGGAAGTAATGAATGATTTCAAAAGATGCTCACCATGCTGCCAAACAAGGAAGATGTCATCAATAAATCTAACATAGAATAGTGGAGTAAGAAGGCAATAAATAAATTGGCAAAAGAAGGAGCGAGCCATTTAATATATATATTAACTATATATATATTGTTAAATAGCAGAGCAGATTCTGCAAGTAACAACAGCAAGCAAGCAACACAAGCTTTTAACCTCGTAGGTCATCTTCAGGTAGAAAAAAAGTAAAAACAGATAACTTTACTTTCTTCTACCTGAAGATGACCTACGACGTTGAAAGCTTCTGTTTTCTTCTATAATTTAGTTATGGTTAGTCCTTAATATATGTTATCAGTTATTGGACTATGTTATTGACTCCAGTATGTCCCTGGGAAATTTGTTATTTTCATTACCTTTGCGGCATAGAAAACTGATGAGAAAAAAAGAACAATTGCTGAAAAAAATCGTGAATGCAGAATCTGATCTGCTATTTAACAATACATGCTTAGATGAAGACCTGCTGCCAGTTTATACAAATATATATGTATATAGAAAAGAAATGGTGATTACCTGTCCATATCCATTGAGAGCAAGTTCGTTGTCAAGTATGGATAGCTTGACAATATATGGATTAAAAGACTCTTGCTTTCTATAATTGACAAGGAGAGTTAAAAGAAGAACGACATCGTGACCATGATGACATCTGCTTTTGGAATCACACAACAACTGTAACAAAAAACAATCAACAAACTAATCTAACTTTACTATTGAAAGAAGTACGTATAAAATTCAACATACTATATTCAAACTAACTTCAACAATTTATGTCTTAAATACAGTCAAACATAAAAGTAATTTCAGAAGAAAAAAAAAGAGAGAATACTCTACCTCCTATTCATTATTAAGCCTAAAAGATTGTTTAATAGGTTATAATCAATTAAAATGTTATAAAATAAAGTGACTAACGGTTATAGGCAACTAACTAATAAATTATATCAACCAAAAAATAAAGGATAATTTTCTTTTAATACATTTGGTTAACATTTCCAAATATCAAAAAGTTACAACGTCAACAATATTAGTTTACATAATAAACTATTATTTGCTATTAATTTTTTCAGAATAACTAAAATCAAAAACTACAAATATAGGTACAAAGGATATACTTCTTTAGGCTTTTCGTTAAAAAACAACATTGGTAGTTCAACATGACTTTATAATTAACATAAATCAATGAATCGGTGATCCAGTACTTCAGATTTTTTCCATTCAACTTTTTAATAAAATATTTAGAAATGTCATCCTCATGTCATGTTTCAGGTCGTTTTTTTCACTTCTTTAAAGCAAGCAATATTGATAACTCAGTTTCAAATGTAATAATAATTTATTAACGTTGGATATTATTTTTGATACAATGAATTGAATATTCAATGTTTATTGTTTTTATTGTCGAAAAACTTTAAATGACATGGTGTCAGGTGTTTACCATTTTTTTTTATTAGGTTTTCGTTGTTTTGTATTTGAATTTGCTGTATAATTACTATGCCTAAGTCAAAAACAGAACAGTTCGGTAGTGGCGAGGTCGGGTGCACTTGGGCAGATTTATCATCTAATGCTCAGTTTCAAGTGGGTTTCAGAAAATTTAATGCCAAATTCTTTTGATTTTAACAACTCGGAAGGATGGACTAATGGATTCAGCGATTTTAAAGGTTCCTTAGGGCGACCAACCTTATAAATAACAGTAAGTGTAGCCAGGTTAACATTTTGTAGTGTCTCGGTAGCATTTGTTTGTCAGAAGAGGGCCAGCCCAGCCGTATTACTCTATTGTCAAAAAAGGTAAATTTTCAAAGATTTAATTTGACAGAAACTAGTTAGATCTGACCCTTAAAAGAGGAATTAGAGAGGGGCATCCTTGCAGTTGGTGTACTTGATGCTCAATTGTCAGAAATTCTATAGCTAGGTGTTAAATTAACATTAAGCAAGGCTAATATCAGAGCTGTGCTCTGATAGTATGAATCTATCTTTGAGCTATTATGAATCTATAGCATAATAGACTCAAAGAACCTCTGGATACCACCTATATAAATAAATTGAGAGATCATTGCTTTCAAAATTGTGTTGGCGTCTAAGTTGAGAATAAATCTGCAGGAAGTAGAAGTCCTTTACGGACCTGATCAAACAGTTTTAAATGAATACTGCAACGAAAAAGTAACAACACTATTAGAACGACAGGCAGTGATTGGAGTTAGTTTCACTTTATGTGAATTCGATCAAAGAGTTTATAGGAATCATGAAACAATAGGAAGTTTTTGCGATCCTTGGTAAAATGAAAGATGACTATAAAAATTCTTTAGTTAGTGCAGCTATATCTTTTGCAGTTCCAGCACCTTATAGGATTTCTCAACTTTCTAACTAACTGAGGTGAACAGGAATTAAAACAAATATGTAAGGTGAATATCTTAGCTCCTGCAGATGTTCCAACAGATTGGTGTGAACCTATTGTAGTAGTTCCCATAAAGCAGGCACTAGGTGAGATTATGCGTAGACTATATTCTTTTAAAACGTTTTGTTGGATAAGAAAAGTTGCAATTGCCTTCTGTCGAAAAAACGTACATACTTGAAGCTGGTACTGTATTTAAATTGGATGGCTCAGACAGATTTTGGTAGATCCCTTTTCACTAAAAGTAGATCCTACTTGCATTAAAACACCATTTGGACGTTATCTTTTCAAAACTTTACCTTCTGAACTTGTTCTGGTCCAGAAGTCTACCAAAAATGAATTTTTCAGGTGTTCCTGGTCATAGGGCACAATGAAACAGTACCATGACAGACAACGTTCTAAGGAAAGTTCTAAGTAACGAAATTACGCTCAATTCGTCCAAATACCAGTTTAGAATCTATACAGTATAATTTTTAGGTCATATTAAAACGATTGGTAAAATAGCACCCGGGACAAGATAAAAGAAATATTATCTTGTCAACTCCTCAGAATGTATCACAATTTAGTAATGCCTGGGAATGGCCTACTATTTAACTAAATTAATTCAAAGTATGAGTCACATACCTACACTCTTGCGAGATTTATTAAGAAGGGCCATGGCTGGTGTTGGTATGAGGCTTAGAGCAAAGCATGGGAAGAAATGAAACTTCTATTAATTCGCCTTGTGTTCTGCTTATGAAAGGCACTTTCCTACCCTTATAGGAGTATTCATCGCCATGGGGACAATCGGAAACCAATTAATAACATCACATTGGCTTGCAGGATGTATTCTATGTATTTAATTGAACTTCCGAACTTTGGACTGATATCTGGTAGATTTAATGAATAGGAAACCGATATAAGTGCTGCCATCTAAATAGCAACGATTTAGAATAAGATTTACAATGAATAGACTTCAAACTCCTTTATACACAACGAAAACAATTAATTACCCTTGACGCTCTTCCAAGAAATGTTTACCTGACATTTCAACACAGACCAATGAAAGAAAGGCTTTGAAATCAGGAGCTATAGATAGAGTCCCTTATTTCAGCTCTTTTTTGATCAGACCATAAATTAGACCAAATACAGAAACTAAAAGCTCTGGACATTGAATGCCAGTTCAATATATAATGTTTAGATTTAGGTACTCAAGAAGAGGTAAAAGGTATAGATATCTGACTTAAAACGCGACGCCTTCATACAAAGCAATGATGTTTCAGAACGTATGAAGCAACTGCAGAAAGAAATAAGAGACAAAATAGAAAGCAGATTCTATCATTTGAAGTTGAGGAGGGAAAAGTAGAGGTCATAACAGACGTTCGCCTCCTCCAGGGTATACCTGGACAATGAGCCAACAGTAAGAAAACCCCAATTATATTGAGATTAAATGACTAAATGATTGTATTTTCAATTATTTTAACGCTCTTATTTAGTTCCATATAATTTATAAACGCATTATTGTTTCTATAATAACGCTAGTAATTTAATTATATTCTCTGTTTCTTGATCCTTGAGTCTGTACAGAAGGAAATATGTGAATATACATCAGTGTGGTAATATGTGTGCTTGTGTTGTCATGTTGCTTATTTTCAATAATATAATGAATTCAATAATTAATGCTTTTTCTTACTAATATTGAAATATCTTGAAGGCATAAAAAGTTACGACAGATCTAGCCATTTGTTAAAATAAGCAGAAAAATCGTATATTATCCACTGCTATTTTTTAAATTTTTTCCAAAGCGAAATAAGAGGTTTGCTAAAGAGAAGGTAACCTGAATAAGGGTCTCAAAGATGCTGTCAGCCATAACGAACTCCAGGAGAGTATTACCACTAACGTTATCACTGCCTGTGACCATCAGTAACATTAGCTTGAGACACAGGCTCTTCAGATTAGCGCCTCCTTCCACTAGACAAATACAACTGGATTATATATAGGCATAATGCAATCAGACAACAAGCAATCTGAAGAAGTATTAACTCAACTTTACTACAAGTAAACTATATCATCCAACACATGGAACAACAATTTTATCATATTGGAAGAATATTTGATATTTGATTATATATATAGGAACTAGCCAGATTTGTTTTCCTTAATTTTATTAAAAGCTCTATTCATCCAAATAAGTAATATTAGAAAAAAAATTTCCAAAATTAGTATAATAATCAATAACCTATAAATCAATATCAATAATCAATAACCTATAATAAATGGATTTGAATTTCACTGAAAAAAAAGTAAAAACATTACATAATTATTAACTATGTGATTTAAATTACATAATTAAATACTATTTAAATAAAGTTAAATTTATTTCTTGCAATACATAGTAGTTTATAAAATCATTTCGTTAAAGTTGGTATTGAATGAGCATATAGATGCAAGAAGAGAACTCTGCTTTATATAATAATATGCATTATTTGCTTAGTATAATTACAATGATATTCCCCCATTCCATACTCCACAATAAGTAATGGCCATTGTTTAAACATCACCTATTTGCAACATCCTCATTAGAAGTCTTTCAACATCATACTATTTTAGAGGAGGAAGTGTGGTTGATTCGTCATTTGGCACCCATTTTAATTATGAGGAAGCCATCTCACCAGGATGATTGTAATCGGGAGTACTAAATTTTGCCACAATCAAGTTAAAATGAGGACCGACTGCTTCATGTCATATCTGGGGGATGCCGTGTACAAGATTCCGCATTTCCCATATGAAAAATTTAAAGCGTAACATAGATTCGAACATCCAAAATTCAGTCCTATTGTGTGTATTAACTCCTACCGAACCATTGATGTCCCATCAAAAATTAGGGATCATAAATAATACTTTACATGGCCAATAGCGAACATCAATAGTAATAATAATAATAAGACAATGTTTACCCGATAAAATGGCGCTGCAGTGTTTCAGAAGGAGTTTTATTGAGGACTCTGCCGCCTCAAACCCCACGAGTACATTGATTACATCAAACCCACTCTGTCCGGCTATCTTGTAAACGGCACTTATCAAGGCACACAGTGTCTGCAACCAACAATAAATACAACATTCATGTGCGTACATATATGGGCAAAGAAATGTTATCTGCTGGTATAAATAATCAAATATACGGAAAGCAATGACAAAGATTATACAGCATTCCAACTTATCAAGAGGAGAGTTCATGGCATCACTCTTGGTTCCATCAAAAGGGAAACCTAGACTACTAGTAGTGGTACATCAATGTCTCCTCCTGATGACGACGAAAGTCAAAATCAGCAACAGCTACTTTTTTCTGGCTCTGTTATCAAGGATTTTTTCCTATCCTCTCCGCATCTATTTCTGGAAGAATAGACCCATTAATTTCCTACCCAAAACCAGCAAAGTTCAGCTGGTTTTACCCAGATTTCTCCCAAGCCTCCTTATGAGGTTGATAGTGTGCATCAGTGTGCACGTCATAACTATCAGACTTGACATAATCAAACCTGAACCTTACTAACACTTCTTACCTTAAAAATTATACCTACTCTATAAATGTCAATACTTACGTATTACATTGGATTGTACCCAGCATGGTGATTTTAATATGGGTTTAATAAAAATGTTTTAAGTCTTTTATGTTGATAGTAATTCTTTAAACCTTATCAATATTACTTGCCAAGTCCAACCAGAAGTAAAATGATAACACTGTGAATATGAGATTGAAGTTCTCATGAAGTTGCCAGATTTAATGAAGTAGACTAAGTCGGTTCATAGTATTCACGGGGACTTTGTCAACAGTTACAATCTAAGGTTGGAGTTCTAGATAAACTCCACCTTTTTTTGCAAGATAGTAAAGGTTGTCAGAGTCTTATAGATATTAGAATTTAGAATTAGATGTTTTATTTACCAAGAATTGGATGGGATGGGAGAAGGTTCCTTAGAACAGTCAGGTTTCAAATTTCTTAGAAAATAACAGACACTGGGTGAATGGGTTCTCAGTAGTTTATTTGAGACTAATTGATATTGTATCGAAGGTATCTGTTATACTCTAATAGGTCTAAGGATTAGCACTGGAGACAGAGTAGAAGGAGAATGTAATTTTTAGAGAGATAAATTGTAGCTGAATAGGTGTAAGGTAAAACCTAGTTCCAAATAACTGCAGAAAAGTATAGATCGATGTGCTTATACAAAACGGGTAATATGTAATTAGTAAAAAAAAAGTCTGACCTGCAGAGAGTATACCACTCGCAGCTGATGATTATGTCCCAATGTTTCAATGCATTGTATACACAAAGCGTTAATATTTTCTGTTGCTACAGCTAACTGATCTTCATTCAGACGTAATATTTCTCTCTCCAATAAACTAACCTAATAAACCATTCACGTTTATTTTCATGTAAAAGTACTAAATTACCTGAATGTTTCATAAATTTACACACCTTTGGTTTAAGTAAAAATAATTCTTCCCAGAAGTTCGGATTATCTTTCGTTAAATCTTCTCCCTGTAATAATAAATCATTGTAGAAAACTTAGCTAACTTATACTACACATGTGAATGAAACACTAACTCTAAAAAGGGATTCATAAATCTGAACTACTTTCTCTTTCAACTGCCTTTTGGAACCCGAACCACTCCTTTTCCTGGTAGTCATTCTTTGATTACTTACGATATACTTAATATCTAAGACTTAAGTTAAATTTCATATAAGTAAAAGTTCAATATAGAGTGAGAAATAACACCATAAGGAATCACATTTCAGATGTACTTAAAATACGAGAATAAAGAAACCCCTTCTTCCCTAATCAAATTCTATCACAACCGAAACAACAACACATCACTGATAACAAATCAGAGATAAGACAGCCTTTGGTAACCTTACTCTATCCAAGTAAGCATTGACCCTAAATAAAAAATAGTCAATAATAAATACTGATTGTAAATAATTCTAAAATTTACATTTTTAAATTTGTTAATGATTTTAATTGAAATTTTCTGTTATTACCTCTATCTACTTATTCATTGATAAACTGGTCTTTGACATGACAAATAACGTGTGGATAGGTTCTAGTTTTGCAGGTTGACATATGCTAAATTTATTTTGTGTTTGAATTAGTTGTAGAAGTGTAAAAAGTATTTAATATGTATTTTAAATTATAGCCTGATATATATCAGCCTACATCTTAGTTTATCTTAAGTTTTTGTAGCTATGTTGTTGAAAAACACAAGGTAATGAAAATAAATGTTATTTGTATTTAGTTTTCAATTAAACATTATGTTGCTGTATTTATTATTAAATTTAATTATTTTAATTGTTTGGAGTTTACTTATTTAATACATAATGATTAATTTATTTTTACTCTTATAAATATAGATATACAAATTTAAACTATTGTAAAGAACTATATCAAAAACTTAAAGCAAGATACTATTTATCTGCAAGCTGTAACTATTGTCTTTTTTATTAAAACTATGCAATCAATGTTTATCTACAGTCTGGTTGATTAACAGAAATGTAATCATTTATTTTATAATTATTAAGCATTACGAAAATAATGTTATTTATAAAAGTTGTTATTTATAAAGAGTAGTCTTGTATAATCTGGGAAAGCAATTTGATAAAAATGTAGTTGTAATCGGATAAATAGGTGCACCATGTCATTAAGTACCGTGTATTTGATCTTTACTTGATCGCAACATGATTCTGACCACGATTTGTTTCACCAGACGTCAGGAATGATATTAGTTCCAGGAGAATCGTTTTACATAATTATAAGCATATTTATTTATCCAGTGGATCTAATTTAGTGGAACATGCATACGTATATGTATTGTTTGATAGTTACATTGTCTATGTAATTTTTATTAATCTCAATGGACGTGAGTTACAGAGGACGTGACCAATGTCCATTGTAACTGATTTTCAAACTGTCATTTTTTTTTTTCATTTCTCAGTTAATCATGTATGATCTTCATTATAAAACTATGATGAAGAACGATACTGGTGGGTTTTTCTTTTATAGATTTTTAACGTAATAAGTATGTTTATTTTTTTCACGTTTTATTTGCTTAAACAGCAGAAATGCAAACAAAAATACCAGTCATTCATAATTCTTTATATTTATGGTTACCACTCATCTTGGGAAAAATAGCGGAATAAAAAATACATAGAAAATACGATTTAACTCCGATGTACAAATTGATAACAATATTCTGTATTAATATCTAGTGTAATCAAATTTTTATTTCCAACTCTGATAATGTCATGGTCAGACGTCAATAATTAATTTGGTATAAGTAAGCTTAGAATAAGGATTCTTTTTAAATTAAGAATATATATATATATTTTAGGCATTTCATTTATGAACATCTAGACTACTCCAAGTTGGTGATGTACTCCTTGTTTTATAACCATCACATGAGTAAGAGTTATGTGGCAGATGTTGTTATGGAACCAATATTTTGGGTAGTTGATAACTTCAGCTGGTTTTTTGGTCCGGTAATTAAAACAATTTTACCTATATTTGCTATTTCCTGAATTTAGCTATATAAAACATGAAAATTTAGTATACAGTTGGTTTATTTTTGGACTATTCTGTTTTCTCTTAAAAACTTTATCTTTAATTTTATTTTAATTTGTCCATATTTTCCAAGTTCTGGGCTAAGAATTGATGAAAAGATGGTATGTTATTGTACAGAGTACAATAGTGTAGTTATGGTCTAAGTAAGATGATTTTTAAGCATTTATTGACTGATAATAATTTTTGTCGTGACATATATTTTTCATTTTGACAATAATAACATAACCCCATAGAACAATGTCTGACATACTACATTGTTTGATAGCTTCATTTAGAGCTTATTTTTATTAGTTACGTTTCTTAAACCTGTATTAAAATTCTATGATTTCCATTACCAAAGAGTTTTTGTCTAACTTAATTATTTCTGATAAGTAATGTATTTTAAACTGGACATAGTAACTTAAATTTAAATATTGATTTGTCCAAATGTCAACATTGTTAAATAATAAAATTATGTTGTCCTGGATGCATGAAATAGTTTTTATAGATCTAAAAGGTATTAATTTTCTTTTACTTTCATTTGCTCTCTCCATAGAATATTTCAGTATGACAGTATAGCCTTCGGGTTCCTAAGTTCAATAAAGTAGGTGATGCAAATTCATGTGTGTATAAAGGAAATCTGAAAATTCAAAAGAGTTATAATCACCAAATTGCATATATAAATTACTGGTAACCCTCAGATGGAATTGTACGTCCCGCACTAATTTGTGCTTAACCTACGATTAAAAGGTACTTAATATGAAAATTAATCGTTTTTTTTTTGTGATTTGATAGCAATCTGGCCATACGATTTTTATGTTAAACGAACAGCTGTGAAATATTATTAATACAAATTTAATTTAATCTGAATTGATTAATAAACTGATCATATCAAAGAGTTCTGATAAATAAGAAGTTTTTTTTTTGGTAAATAATAATTACCAAAGTGCTTACTTACTAGTTTTAGAAATCAGGAAGCTTTGTTCTAAGATTAGCTAATAAATTAGAATGCCTTTTATTAAATTCATTTTGGTGAAACTTATAATTTTCTAAATGATAATTAAGGATTGGTTGTTTATTTCTACTAATCATTACTGGTCAAGTACGACAAGAATTTATTTAAGCTTACGAATTTAAATTTTATTAACTATTATTTTAAAATGGTTTAAATCAGTGATGGCAAACCTATGATCAGTGCTGACACGCAAGTTAGTTTTTAGTGACACGCATCTTCGAACGTACGATGACACCTTCAACTACGTTGAAAGATATTTTGAAGGTTTGGAACAGATTACTTGATGCTTATACCACCTTGAAAGATTTTGCAATGAGTCTACTAACAATTTTTTCATCCGAATATTTTTGTTAACCACTGTTCGCATCTTTAAATAATATTAAGACAACAAACAGAATCGGTTAATAGATGAAATCAGTGGCATTTGTTTGGCCTTGAAATGTACCAAGTATAAAGCCAAAATAGATGATTTAGCAGGCAAACTTTAGCACTAAAAAAGTCACATTTCATGAACATTTATTTTCTAATTATGTAAATTTGTTTTTATTTTCAAATTATCTATTTTATTTATTTTTTTTCTAATTATATATTATTTGATTTTCTATATTGAATGTCAATGAAATATGTAAAACAAGTCTAAATGAAAATAATTAGTTACATAATTTTGTTTTTTGTTTTTTTTTATTTTAAATGGCATTAAAAATTAAAAATATTTCTATATTTACTTTTAAAAAGTGTGAAACGCCACAAAAGTTATATTTCGATTTTTCAAACTTTTGACACACCGAACTGAAAAGGTTCGCCATCGCTGGTTTAAATGACAGTCATGTGGTGTCTGACGGCAGATTTGTTTAAAGCTCTTTGTGGTGAGCGTGATCATTTTGATGGCTCTCATCATTGCTATCTCCTACTACATTGGGTTGCCATATTGGTGGCATCGTAGTCCCTTCACTGCAGTCATCCTGGTCATCGTGGGTAATTGGCTCAAGGTCAACACTCTGTTTCACTATTACATGGGTGTCGTCACTCCTCCAGGATACCCTCCCAAGGTACTAGCCTACCAAAACCTACTTAAGCATACCTAGTATTTAATAACTGCCCTTTCAAAAGGAAACTAAGATCTATTTCTAAAAATATTTATTATAAAATTCGTTAAACTGAAGACGTATAAATCAGTGACTATACTTGGGTATGTTTTATGTATGTTGGGAAAATATTCAGTCCTTATATGCATTTTTTTTAATACTAAGTTTCGAAGATATAGTGTCCTTCCTCAGGAGAAATCTAGAATTCAAACAAGGTAAAAAGCATTTAAACTTTGACTCAAACTATTTCTATAAATTTGGGAAGTTCTATTGCTTCATTATATATTTTGATAGTTTATATGTATAATTGTAGATTTAGTTTATAAGGCCCAAGAGGTGCTAATATAACCTTCTTTGCTCAATACATTCCACATATTCCTTCTCCTTATCCTCCATACTCTTTACAGTGGAGTCCTTTCTATTAATCATAACAGTCACTATGTAATCATTTAAATTATTCTTGTATATTTTTAAGTTACTTAATGTTTAAATTATATAAAAAAAAAGTTGTATGTGGAAACTTTATTTTCCCAATATAACCATAAAATCGGTATTGATTAAAATATACTCTATCACTTTTTCCTTTTGTTTGCAAATAGTTTATTTGTGTTTAGTGAAGACACACAAACACACTACAATTTGTGTCAAATTACGCAATGTCTACGTACGGTACTGCAAGAAGTTATTAGAGTTTAGTTAGATTTTTGTTGGAGAGAATTTTTGTTTTGCAACTACCACTACCTACTAACTTTCAAGAGTCAGACTTGGATATGCTTATACATACAGAAACTGGGAAGCTAGTTGCAAATAGTTTAATTGCATTAATAATGTCACCACATTATATACTCAATAATGTTTTAAAAAATGACTCAATTATGTTCAATAATGAACTAACAAGTTGATTAGAAGATCTTTAAAACATATACTTTTAACACTTTATGTACTTTTTACCCGATAAGAAATCAAAAAAATAGCGATTTATGCTTAAAAAAAAGTTTGAAGATGGTGTAAATCAGATTATATTTGCCAAGATTTGAAAAGTTGGTTTTATTAATATTAGACATGCATTAAATAATGCATAGCTAATAAAACTGGGTTTATTTCCAATAATCTTGAAGAAATATTCAGTCGGGTCATTTATTAAACTAAACCAGGAAAAGATTAAAGTAGCTCATAAGTAGATACATAGTTTGATTTCTCGGTAAATACCTTGACTATTTCTTGGAATGTTATATAGGACTGTCTATTTGGGTAATGTTGTAGAAGACTGGGTTATCCTGTATCATCCACTTTTTAGACAAACTTTCCTTAAGGTAGTTCGTTGTGCATTGGCAGATGACCTGTTCAGTGCTTTAGAAGGACAATCTTTATATGCAGACAGCAAAAGGTGAACCAATTAAATATCAAGTATTCTTTAACAGTCAGAATCCTGATTTCTGGAAGCAGAAGAGGTGTAACGCAGTATTTTTCTGTTGAGGGGAAAGTTGAACATTTTTGATAAGTGAAATATCTTCAATTTGGCAATGTTTTTGGATTTTAAGTGGTATTGAAATAATTACATACAACTTATGATGAAAATATTGCATTACGTAAGTCAGTTGAATCGTTCTGTCAAGGTTTATTACTGACTTTTAGGGATTATCTATGATGTAGAATTTGTTCAGTTAATAACCTATGGTTTACCTGTTTGGTTAAAAGGGATTGCCTTGTAACCAAATAAAATAAAAAAATACAAATATAATTTTTACTAAAGTTGATTAATGGGTTCAGAATTATCTGTTTGGTGTGGCTTATATAATTGCAACTCTTTAATAAATCAAACTTGAATAGGTGTTTAAAAGATATGAAATCATGATCGGTTGATATTTTTCTGAACCTAGAAAAATACCACAACCTTACTAATCTATACCGATGGCAGTAAAAGAGACGACTACCGAGTGGACTGTGTCCTTTTTTGGTCTTTCTTCATGATGAGTTGTTGGTAGTAAAAAGATTAAATTAGGCTAAAAATGCTCAAACATTCTATGTGAACAGTCAGAATTTAATTTTTTTGCATTGTCTAGAAATACTACAGGTCATCCTGTTGACAAGATAATTGTTAGAACTGATAAGCGAATAACATTGGATTTGGTGAACGGTAAGCATTGGTTATCACTCAGTTTCTTATAGATGTTCAACAGCTACATTATCAAGTTTTTGTCAGCAAAATAAAGCTTACACGGGAGAACCAGTAAATGAATTCGTAAATAGAAGGGGGAAAAGAGGAATTTCAAGATTCTAATTGGAAATGTTCTTATGATCTGGTACCGCAAAGCTATGTTGTTTACCTCTTAATAACAAACCCGTCCAGAATGCTATTATGTCGTGATGGTGCTAATTTTCTGTTTATTTGAACTTGTGTTGCCCATTTTAGATAGTTTTCCGAATTTTATATGAATATATACCTTATTAAATCGGACGGCAGCATCTTTTTAAGCATGTTTTCTTTCCAATAAGAGTTTGATTGGTTGTAGATGAATTAATAAGTAAACTACCGAGGGTCTTGTTTAAACAATGTTCACAGATTTCCAATTAATTAATAACTTTAAAACATCCTGAATGCTGAAGCCGCTGTACCGTCTACAAATATTTGCCGTAAAGGGGATTTACCAATACCAAAATTACAAATTTTACTAATATATATAACTGATTAGCTTACAGCGAATTTTGTTTTAAATACCGATTCGTCATTAGAAGAGAAGATGACGCGAGTTACCCCGAAATGCCTATAAAAAGTTGGGACCCAGATTTTTTATTTTGTTAATCTAATCAGGTTTAATTAAATTTTTGAATAAATATAACTTCAACATTGAGTGTGAATAGCACTTTACAAAAATGACATTTTGTGTGCACTTCAAAGTATGCCTATTTTTAACGTAGGTGGCTATTTACTTATATTAACTTCATTAATGATCTCTGTAAACTCAGTAACTTTCGTTCTTTATCCTATAGCAAACTTTGAATGTATTTATGTTTACCGTATATTTTCTTTATGGCACGAACTTCCGAAAAATATATTTTTAATGTAATTAAGATATTAAAGGTAGTTTGATAACCACTGTATTCTATCTCTATTCGTAAAAAAACCTAGGAATTTAAAATCTTGATTAATTTTTTTTTTCTAGAGTCTTAAGACAATATTTATTATTTTTGATTAATAGGTATTATAGTAAGTTATTCTAAAATCAATTTTTTTTTTGTAGGGTAGTATGGTGTCTGAAGCAGTAAGCATTTGTAAGAAGTGCATAACACCGAAGCCACCCAGGACACATCATTGTTCAGTTTGTAACAAATGCATTTTAAAGATGGACCACCATTGCCGTATCCTTTTTTATTCAATGGTCAGTGATTTATCAAACTTTATGGTCCTTCTTTATTGCTATGTACAACAAGTAGGTTGTATCCGATTCTTTCTGAGCACTTTGAGAGACAGCAAATGAGATTACTGTTCTATGAATCAGTAATTTCCACGCTCTATGGAGTAAATGATTTGAAACCACACAATACTATGCTATGGAAGAAAGTAAAACTATCCAGACTATATAAAAAAAAGCAAAAAAAAGTTGAAAACTTTTTATGGATTGGGAATTTGACGGATTTACCTGCTTTGAGGTCCACTACATTTTAGATGTTTTTTTTATAACTTGTCGATCCATCTATGTGTATTTTTTTTGCTATCTCATGGTATAAGTAATAGCAACCCTAAATACTACTTGTTTTTCACCTCTATCTTTTTATAATCCTGATTCTTGAGTGAACAAATTAATACTCGTATTATATAAAAATTTTTCATGTTTAATAAAAACAACTATACTAAATTTTATAAACAACATTTATACTTAACTATTGATACATATTATTGAAAATAATGTCGAATAGTTAGTTACAATTATATAAATTCGTTATAATAATTTTATAATATTTTGAAATCAATTGGTTAATGAATTAAATGAATTAGCTATTAAATTGTTTGGAAAGTATATCTGTTATATACTTATATATAAAGTAAATAAATATATAGTAAATACTATTTAATAGTATATGCTGAAAATAGTAGCAGTATATAGTATTGATAACTTTTTGGGTTAATCTAGACCTCTCTCTGTTAAATACGGGGCAGTCTAAAATGATGTGAGTCCAAGTTTTCGGGATGTTGGTAGTACAGGATCTGCAGCCAGGAGAAAGTTCGATGTCAAACCTATGAAGGTAACTGTCATACCTCGTAAGATGATTATGGAGTCGTTGGAGCGCTTTCGGATTTTGTCCATCTTCGATCGCAACAAACCTACTGAGCTGTTATATATATGGGGTTGGTTATCTTATAGATAACCAACTATGGTTTGTTGCGATCGAAGATGGACAACGTCCGAAAGCGCTCCAACGGACTCCATGATCATCTTACGAGGTATGACGGTTTTACCTATTTCTAATATAAATCATACTAACCTCAGTGGTATTAACAATATGCATGTATCTATGAAGGTGGGCTAACCTACTAATAAGTTCTGACAGCACCTGGGATAGTTTGTAGGCCAGAGGCAGATTGACTGATAACCTCGAATGTTGGGTAGGAATTTTTGTAAATTTTATTAATTTTAGATTATTGTAAGAGGCAATTGAAATTTATAAATGATAATTGATGGTAATGTAACTATTTTTTTTATTTCATTATTGATACACCAATAATTTTTACTTTTTTTTAAGCTTTTCCTTTATAATTGATATTGTTTTACTTATATTAAGTACCAGGAACGTTAATGACTATAAGGCTTATTATATAAAACTGTTTATCATAGTGGTTATACGAAGCGAGTATAATACATATGATTTAAATGTTGAATATTTCATTCATTTTGTTTGTTAAAATAACCTTCTCTTTTTCCCTTCTTTAGATATCTTTAGATATTTATTGAAGTAATCTGTAATTTTACAGTAGGTGTAGAAGTAACAGTATTACAGTTAATCATTTTAAAATCATGAACTTTTTCAGTACTGTTTGTATATTTTTAAATAGTTTCGATAAAAGGTTAGTCCTTGAGAAAGTTTTCTATATATTCTTCTAAATATTTTTTTTATTAAATTTTATTTTTATATTTGTCTTTATGCGTTATTGAATTTTAATGGTTGTTTTAGTCTAAAATACATAAAATTTTTGAAATGTATTTCTGTGTTCTTGATTGATGGAAAAGTTTTGAGTGTAATCTAACAACTTGATGAAATTGTGTTTGTGCTATACGAATGATTTGAGAGTAATTCTCTTGATTATTTAAGTAATAATAATGTTTTATTATTAAGTATATCTTTGTGTTTGGGTTTATATAGCTTATAGTTTCATTATGTCTCAAAATAATTTTCCTTAATAACTATTTTAGCTTGGCTTAACAACTGTGTTGGACATAAAAATCACAGATACTTCTTCATGTACATGGTTTTCATTTGCCTCAGCACACTTTTTATAATGGTCTTTGGATTTGAAATTGCTTATAAAGAAGTTTGGTTGGCTGAAGAGGAGGAACCAGAACTGGAACCCGATGGATATCCCGTAATTATGAATCATTCCCAGCCCGTTCCCTCGGTATTTCTTTGGATTTTGTTTTGCACTACTCTCATTATATAATTTGCTTTTGTTGTTTTTTTTTATTTTTTCATTGAGAAACAAACAAAGACAAACTTACTATAAAATATGTTCATTTTTATAGATCTCTTTGAATTAATTTATTATACTAGGTATATTATTTTATTTGTTTGTTGAAAAAATTGTTTGATGAATCTTATGTACACATCAAAACTATTGGTTAGTTACAATGACAGGTAACTTTCTATAAAGCAGTTAAATATCTATTATACATCTGATAATGTTGATGTGAAAAATGAATTTTATAGTAATTAGTATTGTTAGTTGTTATTATGCAAATAATAATATATCGACGTGATAAGTAAAATGTACATGTATTGTGCAGTTTTGATGAAATAGACGAGCAAAACCCAATGAGTATGTTTAAGAATTAATTTCTATTAGTGGAAAGGACTAACTTCAGTAAAAGAAAAAAAATGCTTAAAATAATTATTCTATATTACAATAGTAGACTTTAACGACTTTCAGAAAGAGCTATAAATATCAATCATATTTCTTTGTTTGTTTCCAATGTCGACATTTATGGGCTTCTTTCACCTTGAGTGCTGTTGTGCCACTGATGGCTCATTTATTGACACCCATTTCAGTTATACGCCTTTAAAGATTTTTTATTGAGACCTGATATAGTCTAGACTTGGCATCGACTGCTTTACATCCTCTCTGAGGGACAGCCAACACATAGTTCCCATCTCTCACATGAACAGTTTTACTTCCATGACCCAAGATTTGAACCTCCAATTTTCAGTTCTAACAACGACCTGTTTTCTAAATTGTTTAGCATGATGTACATTAAATTTTTAAACAGAATTATTTTCATCGATCTATATTTGTTTTGACTGTGTAAAGATATTTATTTGATTCCATTCAAATAATTGTTATTTAATTTAAATGCAGTAGTTATTGGTAAAAATAAGAGACTGGATTTTATTACAATTCAATAATGTTCACTTTGCTTTTCTTTTATTTTTAACATTGTTCTTTATACCATTAATCACATTTATCTAACGTTAATCATAAATTAAAACTCAGTTTTTTTTTTTATTTGAAACGGTAGTTTTCATTATTTTGATGCGTAGCTAGTAAAACTATTTTTTTTCCCCAAATTTCCCAAATTATTCACATTCTTTATATTATATCTTCAATGTTGTTGCTGATCTCTAGTCGGTTATCTCAAGATTTTCGAAACCATACTCTTTATGCGAAATGTATTATAGTATTATTACAGGTTGCATTGTTCCACAACTTTCACTTCAATGTTCTTTTCACTACAGATGTCCTAGAAATATTATGAGAATATAAATGCCATTTCGTTTCTAACAATATTAATCTTACCTCGATTTTCTAGTTCATTAAAATATTTGTTTCAAAATAATTATCTTTTACTTTTTCATAGATAAAATAAATTTAATTTTATTGTTTTTGTTAAAAAAAAATATAGCAATGTATTTTATATTGTTTAATTGCGTATTGCTTCCATAATATATATAAGTTGCATATAATATATAAGTCACATATAACTTATTTTATAGGTTAATTACCATTCATAATGATTTGTCAAATGTTCTCATAAAAGATTTTTTTGGAGAAGAATTAGTGTGGAGTTATATGTCATCATGAAAATAATAATTAAAACTATTATCAGCCGCTAAAACTGATGTACCTACAATGTAGACTAATTTGATAATAATATATTTAATCAAATATTTCTTATATTGCTTTAGTGGGTTATTCCTATTTACCTCCTATTTTTTAAAAAAAAAAATTAGATCTGTATTTTTCTTAAATGGAAGTTATTTTACTATATGATCCTTTTATTTTTAAAGTGTGAAAAGTCCAGTTTGTGGGAAAAATTAATTGATTTATATTAGAAATAGGTATGACGGTTTTACCTATTTTTAATATAAATCATACTAACCTCAGTGGTAATAACAATATCCATGTATTTAAAATTAATTGAGCTGAATCCTGTTAAAAATTAAATCGTGTATTCAGTTACTAAGTGGTATTTAGTCGTAATGGAGAAATTAAAGAAGTTAGTCTCTATACAAATAAATTTTATGAAAACATAGTGCACATTTCGAACTACTAGTATTCTTCTTCAAGTTACATCTACTTCTCGAGATGGTGAGAAACAGTCACAAGTCTTGTTATTCTTCCTGATAAGCAGATATAATCAGAAGAACATTAAATTTTGGAAACTTTTGTTGCTTTTCATACAACTTATTTGTGTGAAAATAAATTCCTTTAATGTTTCCATATTATAATGAACTGTTGCTTTTTTATTCTATTTACATTAAATTACATTCCATCTCAGTTTACATATAGTGTTATTAATTAATTTGGCCAACTTTTTTTAAGTTATCTTTATTACAATAATGCTTAGATTTAATTAATTTCTTTCACAAAATTTAGTTATCACACTTTTAAAATCATGTTTTAAAATCACACTTTTAATATTCTACAGTTACGAATAGGTTGGGAAAGCAGTTTTTTTTTCCCGGAGTAAATGTAAATGTTCTTAGAATAGAAATATTTAGAATCTTTTCTTAGAATCTTAGAATATTTCTATATTTCGATTGTAGTTATTTTTATAATTGATGTGCTCTTTGATGAATGATTATTAGTGAATTTGATCAATAACTTGATAGAAGGGTTTATTTAGTGCGATTAAGAACCTTGTATTTCATTGTCAATTCTTAAAAGAAATCGTAATAACATTGTACTAATTATACATTAATCTTTGTTGTCTCAGAAACATATTAACTAGCAAAAATTGAAATAATCTGTCTTGTTAAACAAGTAAGAATGAAGATGAAAGAAAATATAAGTGCTGATTTCCAAAAGTATAAAATATAAGATTATTTTCGCTTAAATATTTCTTCTTTTTTCAATATAATGTATTTATAATGAATATTTAATTAAAAAAGAAAATATTTCTTTGATTGTTGAATTAAACTTTTTAACTATAAAGTTTTATGGTGCAGCATTATTACAAGAACCCCCCACCATTAAAAACCAGAATGATATTTAAATTTATATTGTTGGGTTCAATAATTAAAATAAATGTACTTATATGCACTTTTTTTGCATGTTCAAAAGGCTAGTGTAACCGTAGATAACCATTAAAAATTAATGTAACAATTTTCATAGAAATTAAATATAAAATGAATTAATTAATTTTGTGATGTATTTTCAATGTACTAAAACAGCGTTTCTCAACGTTTACCTCCATCCCTTAGACTCCTTAGGAAATAAACCTTGTTTTTTTTTTCTTTCCTCTAAATTAGTGTTTCTGGTATTCTGTATTTCAGTTAACGGTTTTTAAGCATACCCGACTCCTTTGTCACCTTATCTCCTAAATACCTCTCCCCACTCTATCGCAGCGAACCTATTTCCTACTAGTTGTTTTTCACTGGACCAACCCTTCTGCACCACATCCTTGGGTATGTCATTAACTCTCTTAATTAAATTTTATTATTTCACTCTAATTTTGTAACTGATTAGATATAATTTGTATTGTAGTGTCTTCCTGATGATGAACACAAAGTGTTCGAAACGCATTGTTGTTGTTGAATAAAACTTCATTTGTGTGGAGACTTTTGTTTGTTTATCCATTTTACCTCAGAAACCTTTTTGCAACCAGTCATCTACTTGAGTTTCTTAATTTTGAATATTTTTTTTGAAATTCCATCAAAGACTGTTATTAGTCATGATGCTCTATTGGTTTTACTTTTAGTTTAGTTACAGTATTTCTTTTTGCTGTAGTTGTTTAATGCAGTTTGGATGGAAGTGTGACATTCATGTAATCCTTTATGCTCAGGAATACTTGAAGAGGAATTGTTCTGACTGTGACGTTGATTCTCCCAGTGTTGTCAGTCGCCCAGCCAACTTCAGAAGGAGTGCGCTATTATTTATGGCTTTTATATGCAGTGGTAAGTTTCAGATCAACTGTTTTTTAAAAGTATCTGAATACTTTTCTTGTCTAATCCTTGATCTTTTCTTATCGTTCAAGTGTGATATATATGTATACTTCGAATAAAATGAAAGGTCCGTGTGGACAATAAACACTTTAACACATAGAAAAGAACACAGAAAGACACTACAGAACTCACTTCGATATTTCGACATCCGTCGTCATCGGGAAGAAGTGCGAAGTACTCGCGTTGAGAAGCAAACTGCTACTGGCCTCCAGAGTAACTCGTGGAACCACCGCAATGCTGCTCCCCAGCGGAGGAGAGGAAAAATAGAAATCCCTCCAATATTTATTTAGAAAACAAAATAAAAAATATATAAAATATGAAATAATAATAATAAAAAATAATAATAAAAAAATTAAATAATAATAATAAAAAATAATAATAATAATAAAATAAAAAATAATTAACGGTACAGGTTGAACTTATTTTATTATTATTATTTTATTATTATTATTATTATTTTTTTTTATTATTATTATTTTTTATTATTATTATTTCGTATTTTATATATTTTTTATCTTGTTTTCTAAATAAATATTGGAGGGATTTCTATTTTTCCTCTCCTCCGCTGGGGAGCAGCATTGCGGTGGTTCCACGAGTTACTCTGGAGGCCAGTAGCAGTTTGCTTCTCAACGCGAGTACTTCGCACTTCTTCCCGATGACGACGGATGTCGAAATATCGAAGTGAGTTCTGTAGTGTCTTTCTGTGTTCTTTTCTATGTGTTAAAGTTATATATATATATAGTTCAAAGTTAGTATAGAAACATACATAAAAGTGAAAACACACACTTACAGTGTGTTAGAGAGCTTTCTGTAATTGTTGGTTTCAACCGTCTTCACGACAACAAAGGACGGAGTCCAAACTTTGTTTGCTCAACTTCGATTTACTTTCCAGAAGACTGTTGAAACCGAAAATTAGAAACTGTAAGTGTGTGATTTTTCTTTTATTTGCTGTCCGTGTTTTACTCTGGATCGTTTTATACAACATCCAAGTACACACATATTATCAACAAGAAAACGATCCACAAAAGACAATAAACGTTTGAGAGTAAACTATAGGCACACAGTAAATAGAAATACACACTTACAGTCTCTAATTTTCGGTTTAATCGTCATCTGGAGAGAAGTTATAGGGACACTTCAAGAGAGTAGAGGTAGGGACACCAAGCGCATTGAGAAGTCACTGCCTTACCAAGTGCGCTTGGTGTCCCTAGTTATTCTCTCCTAATGAGGGTTAAACCAAGGATTAAAGAATGTAAGTGTGTTTTTCTATTTACTGTGTGACCGTAGTTTACTCTGAAACGAATATATACATATAAAACGGTCCAAACCGTATGTGGCCTTCGCCAGAGTCTCACTCATACTCTGTATGAGTGTGAGTTGGTGTGGGATTCTCTCAGTATGAATGGGACTCTGACGAAGACCACTTGTTACAGCTGAAAGAAAGATCATAGTCACAATTCTAAATATCTTACTGTGGTTTAGACATTGCTTTTTATTTCACGTGTCTATTGTCAAATCTTTATATATATAATAAAAAGTACTAAATGTTGCAGGTGCTTTTGTTGCTCTTGGATGGTTGGCTTCATCACATGCAAAAAATATAACCCTTGGAGAGACCAGCATTGAATCACACATCAACAGATCACAGACTATGAAATATCAGGCGATAAATAAAGTAATGAACAAAAAGTTTTCTAAAGCTCACACGTTTTACAGCTTTTGTGGTATCGAGAAATTTTGTTTCATTATATATTTTTCGTTTTATTAGATAACAGTTATTTTTCATTAGGTATTAGTGTCTTTTATACATCTAAAGACCGGTAAATAAAGGAATATCTTTGTGTTCCCTTGTGGGAGTACTGCTGCAGGCTGACGTAACCTACGATTCCTCTATCATATTCTTTACCTATATTAATGTTCACTTCTCTGAAATAATTTATCTCACCTTTCAGCGGTGCATATTATCTCCTCCGTAATCACTTCTCTTACCACTCTACTCTAATAAACTTGACTGTAGTAAAATGAGTTCTTGTCATGCAGTATCAGTCCTGTAGTATAGCCCGTCCATAACTTAGGTGCGTCTCAAATAGCAAATGAGCCACACTTTCCTACCTAGAACAAGACCAAGGGTGAAAACCCATAAGTGTCGGCACTGGAGCAAACAAGTCATGAAAAGTTTAGCAACTATTTTCTTTCACTTTACGCTTATTATATGGTGATTCATATTAAATTGCTTTTGACATGAAGTTCCTCACGTTAAATACGACTATGACAAGTTATTTTAGAAATGAACATAAATTTAATGTTGCATAAATTTGCTTTACCAAATGCTATAAATGAAAGTTAATCAAATGTTTTTAAATTGTCATTCCTGTTTTAGGAGTACAAAAATCCTTACGATTACGGCCCCATAGAAAATTGGAAGATTTTTTTTGGCATCAATGAAAAAAGGTAAAAGTATTTATTTTAGCTATTTTATTATAATATGTTACACATATGAAGCAATGAATTGAGGAATGATACAAAAAGTATCATTCTACTGTATTGAACTGTTTTAGGGTAGGTTATCTTATGCGCACAGTTTATATATATATATATATATATAAAATAAAATAAATTCAAGACGAAGGAAACACACAGAAAGACACAGACATAACTCACATCTATATATATATATATATATATATATATATATATATATATATATATATATATATATATATATACATATATATACATATATATACATATATATACTATATATATATATATATTAAACAGAAAGACATTGTAATACTACTGTATTTGTTAAATTAAAGATCATTACGAAAGAAGAGTTCAAGATAACAACAACAGAAAGAAAACGCATGAGAGTATTAGCTAAATTTTCAGATAAAGACCTTTCATCGAAGTGGATTGCATCATTATGGAAAAAGATCTAGATAAATCATAATATAAAATAATTCAGAATGATTCATAGCTGAAAAAGAAACCGCTGAAAGCTTGCTTTATTTTTCATTTTTGCGTATGGTGATGAATTTTTATCCAAAAGTTTAGCGAATTTTTTTTTCACATATTTGAAACTAATTGACAAAGTTTCTTCTCAGAAACAAAGTTTCGTTAAGAAAATAAAGAGTTTGAAAGACCTTGTTCGTTTTTGAAACGCGTTGCTTTCATAATTAAACTTTGTTTATGTGGAGAGACTTTTTTATGATTTTCAAGTATCAGTAAATGCTACATAGCAACTGGCTGTACAACTAGAATTTGTTTTTCTACCCTCAACTTGTCAACTTTTTTCAAATGTTATTCATCCGATCAAATCAGATTGGTTTTCATTTTTTACTTTTCTCTACAAAGTGGTATATAAAATATTAGTTGTACTTGTATAACGAAGTTCCAAAATCAAAATAAACACTAATGAACTTCATTAGTTGTGCAATACGAAATTGTATGGTATTTACTCATACTGGGGTAAATGTATATGAAAAGTTGTATTATCCACAAACAAGTTTTTTTTTTAATTCAATCTACGCGTATCGAACACTTTGTGTTCATCGTCAGGTAAGAAAGTTCCTTCATGGAAGGAGTGGGGGACCTACAACTGTCCAACGTTCACTTGTGTTTGAAATTCGTTGTTTTAATTAAAAACTTCTTTTGTGTGGAGACTTAGTTTTTTTTCCTCCAAAGTAGTACCCCTACGTGGAGAGAGTTTATTGTGATATTTTCACATGCTCCAGAATACAAAGTAGACTTTGTATTATACATTTATCCCAGTATGACTAATAAACTTATAACAAATTTGTTTTGCGTGATATGAAAAATAATTTCGGCCGTAGTCGACATGTGTTCTGAATATCCTTTTTATCCGTCCAATAAATTATGTGTGCTGCACTATTCAAGTGTCGAATGTGTAACTGATTCTACACCCATTACTCATATGTGAAGTCATATTACCTGGGTTACCATTGGTGCATAGTGTCAATTTATGGTTACTTGATAAAAGAGATTATCAAGAATTATAGTTAAAAAATTAAAAGGGAAAATCAAGAGTAACAGTTAATGTGTAGTTAAGGTGTATAGGAAAGAATTGAAAAATAAGAGGATTCAAAAATTACTAGAAAAGATGTAGACAGAACTACATATCGACCGGTCAGGCAAACCTAAGTCCGCCATAATCATTCACAACTAGTAACGTCCGAATAAATCTTGGCAATCGAAGTTGCTGGATCCCAGTAAAGAGCGAGAAAAGTCTTCAGAAAGACAAGTGCAAGCTGGAAGAGGAAAAGGAGCTACAGAACAAGTGCATGACTGAGCCAACTTGAAAACCAGTCCAAGAACAAGGATCCCAAGGGAGGAGCTAAACCCGCTGTGAGAAAAAAGTCTTGAAAAGTCAGGTGCTCATCACATGAGGCCAAAAGGTCGAGCAGTCCCTCAAACCAAGGCGCACCGAGCGGACCTACCAATTGAAAAAGACTGGCTTTAGCCACATTAGACTAGTAAAGGCGGACTGCCACCCAAGCCAGCGAGCAAACGAGCGAACTTTCCATGCAAGGACGCTAACTCAGGATAACCATCTGCCTAGTTGTGCCTTTCTTAGTTCATGTCATGAGGGAACAACCACCCAGGCATGTTAAGCCCCCCCACCACGACAAGGTGAAGGCACATTGGGGGGGAAAGGACGATAGCCGTTGGTCCGGGAGCCTGAACGATGTCAGGTACTCGATAAAGATCCCTACTCTAAATACACTTTAGTTAGGCAAAATTTAGCACTCCCAATGGAGAAGAATGTTCATTGTGAGGTATCTCAGAGGCTTAATCTTCGGCCTATGTGCTCTCTTGTGAGACTGCCACAGCATCTTTACCTAAGAAGTTGAATTAAACACAAACTTCTTCACAAACACTTGGAAGCGTGACCTGGTGGCTTTGTCGTTAAGTTCCTTTGAATTGATCGCAGAAAATCATATTCTCATCCCTTCTTATTATTTGATTGTCTGTATTGTTAACATTTAATGAAATAGTGTTAATAACCGTAGATATAAATATGACTATTAAAAAAGAAGTTTTAGTGAATAATATCTGTTACCTTAGAATTAGTATGTGCTCATGGACTTTTCTTTGTTATTAAAAAATTCTATTTTAAGATACAATGTCAAAAAATAATAATATTGAATCAACTGTCTGCTGATGTACGATTATTATTTCATCTAAATGTAAAGTATGTTTTTAATGTTGTTATCCGTGTGCATTGTTGTTTATTTCATTAATCTCATAATCAAGTCTTCATTTGCTATTAATGACCGTTACAGATCATGGTGGCATGTGTTGTTTCCTTCTGCTCATCCTCCAATGGGAGATGGTCTCACCTGGGAAACTCATTTTGAGCCTGTACAAAACTTCCATCTTAAGCAGCCATAGTCTTTAAACAATGTTCTTCAGTATTTTCTGAAAAAACGCAACTGTGATTTTTTTATATTTTAATAAGAACTAGTCATCTGTTGGTATATAATTATATTTGTTTGTGTAATTATTATCAAAAATTCATAAAAACTTTACAAATTGATAATTTCTGTTAAAACATTTTTACTACAGTTTTTTTGCTATCTTAATCTTAACATAACTTCAAAAATTATATTTTTACAGATTTTGCAGGTTGTTTTTTTACTATATATATAACTAAATATTTTCTATTTATATAAATAAGCATTTCTTAAGTAAATGATACAATTGGAACAAGGACCACATTGTAGGAATCTGGGTCTTTGTTTTGTAATTGGATATAAATGATATAAAATCGACTTTTGTTGACTACATTAAGTGAAAAATATATCATTGGTAATGACTACCTGTCATGATCTCCTCTGTTTATTGTAGTTGAGATTCAGATTCAACAGCAATTTTACGAATAATGGTTGATTTTCATGAAACAACTTTTCCTGGATTCCTATTAAATTATCACCCCGGATGCATTCGAACCAACTTGATATCATGTCTATTTTTCATTAATATCTGCTCTTTTTGAGTGCGTTTTGCACTGAAATTTTTTAAATCTTCTATAATAGAAGTATATAGTTATTTAAATGTAATAAATATCTTTATAAAAAAATCTTCTTTAAAAGAAGAGTAACTATTTTGATGTAATATAAATTGTACAAAAAAATTATAAATGTATTAATTTAATTAAGTGTACTTTTATCTGATATAATAACAGGAAAGTAAGCCAATATTTCCTACATTTTTTGGGACCTTTTATAATGGAATGAAATATTATTATGAGAGGTCTTAATGGACAAAAACGATGTTGCACTTTGCTCCGAATGGTAAAACAGGATATCAGTTTTAAGTAGTATTCGTCAAGGTGTCCCTAACTGCTTACATATTTAGTTTTATGTGTTCAGGTAGGCAATTAGTATTTAGAAGATTATCGAATATTCAAAGTTGATTTACTTCTGATAGAAAAATGGAAAAAACTCAAATATGATTATGGAAACAAACAAAAATTTACTACCAGTGAATATTTAGCTATAATAATAAACTGTTCAAAATATTTCCGTATTGAAGAAAAAGCAAAAAAAGAACTTCAAATGATTGATATCTGTATTAATTCATAACATTACCTTTGCTGTTATGTGAACTGTTTAAATTGTACTGGAAAATGAGATATTTAATTAATCTTGACAGACTAATCTGATATCAGGTCTTCCGACAGCAGTCTTAAATCAGTCCATTAATTTGTATGAATATTTCCATTTTCAAGTTTCAAATAAATAAAATAAATTATTTTTTATTTAAAATTGTTAGTTATATATCTTTCAATCAACTTAACACACCACAATAAGACATTCTTAAATAGAGTAGGATCTTGTTCGCTCTGAGGAAGACCGTTACTTTTTGAAAAGTCTTAGTCATTTTGGTTTCCAATATTGATTCAACATTGTTATGGTTGTTGTTATGATAGACTTTCTCATTGTGGCTTGTGTTTTATTTTACATGTTTTTTACTGAATCCGATATCTACGAATTTATAAATTGCATTTGTATTTCAATATGCTCTTAATAAAGACTTCAATTTACGCAATTCTATGAGTGTTATTAGTAAATCTATTGAATCAGTTTCATGTTACCATTGTTATTATTTCTGTTTTATGTAAGATTATTTACGTTTATATAACGTATGAATAACCTGACTGTATCTCTTTAAAAGTTAAATTAAGTTATTAGGACTTAATAACTTAAGTAGTTATTAGTAGTATTAACAACTACTATTGTATGGGACGATAGTAACATTAACAATTGTACAGTGGAGGAAGGTAAAAAAAATTAATAAAGATCACTGTTTTAATTGAAAAAAAATTATTGCAGTCAGGAAACGACAGGTGCAATGACGTTGTTCATAACTGAAGAATAAAAACTTAATATAAAGACTGGTGGACTTATGATCTATTGAGTAGACAGTACTGATCGACTTTTTAAACATATTTTGGTTTTAAATAAAACAAATAAATAGCCCTGAATCTAACATAGAGAACATTCTAAATTGTACTTGCAATAAACTATATTTCTTTTTTGTCTATAAATTTCAAATTTATTGGGTTAACTTATTTTTGAAATTATTGAAATATCTTAAGTACAAATTATATTTCTGATTACAGATGATTTTAATCGTGCTGTTAGTTTTTATATTATTGTATTAAATTGTTATCGTATTGGTTTTTTAAATCCTCTTATCACAATTTTTATGCATGTCAATGTTCATTTATTTTTCGTGATTATTATATTGAAATTTTCCCTTGATTACTACAAAGCCAAGAACTAGCGTACGTTATTTGGACTGGTCGTTCTGCGATTAATGGTATAATATTTAATATCCTTCCCACACTTAAATTGCATTGAACACTCTGTTGGAGATTATATTATCTGTGTTATTTCTTTAGCAATGATGTTATTCTTTTGGTTTTCATTATACTCGGCAATTACTAGAGAAGGGTTGATTATCAGAACCTTAAATCGAAAGAATAGGAAAATCGAAGGGTTTGGACATCGGAAAGTTAATCGGAATTGCTCAATTGAAGGACGATTCAGTTATCTAAAACGATTCCTACTGCATTAATTGTAGTAGTGAATAGGGTAGGTGCTAATGACTCGACAAATGCTGTCTTGCACACAGAGCAAAACTAGTTAAAGTCGCCTATACACTACATACACCAGCGGTTCCCAACCTTTCAAATATAGCGACCCATTTTAGAACAAGCAATCAGGAAGCGACCCCAATCGTTAAAATATCATTTATACATTTATTTTTTCTATGAGAAACTGGCATATATTGCAATTTATTAGTGAAGTAACTGTATATTCCTTAAATATATGATTAATATAGAATTTATTCATTAATTTCAAAGCTCCTACAAAGCATTAATTAATTGAAAATCAATTTCAAAGTATTCAAATAAACAAATTTCATACCGTTATGTAACTTTACTAAAGTATTTTTATGAACTGACCTTAATGAGACGGCTGGTATTGTAGCTTTTTAGCTAGCTGTCGATATGGCACACCTCAAGTCGTGTTCCACATCTAATTTATTTCGGTCTGCAGTTTAATCAGATATTTTTTTCGATCTATTGTCTACATTGTTGTTTAACATCAAAAGGGTGCGTAATATTTCTAGCACAACTAGATCATGCTTGTATATTTTTGCATAACTTTTTAAGTAGTGTTTTTTTTACGTCCAAACCACATAAGAAAAGAGAAAGAAGACTAAGGTCTTTCAAGTGAAACGAAACATGTTCAATACATGTCTCGGACGTTATGTTCAGTGACTTAATGAACTGTTACATTTAGTTTCATAGTGTGAATTTATATAATTGTCTTAATTTTATAATGTTATTTATTTAACTGTCTTCTGTTTTTACCGTGTTTTATATAATATTCACGTTCGGGTCAAAATCAATTGGCGACCCCATGGCATTGGTGTCACGACCCCGTTTGGGGTCGCGACCCACAGGTTGGGAATCACTGACATACACTGTACACTAAAAACCACATTTGCCCATACTCTACTGTACTGTTGGTTAAATAAATTAATACGTTCCCAGAGAAAGATTTTAAATCATTCATTTAAATGACATGATGAAATGAATAAAAATTGGAATTTTTTGGAGATCGGGGTATTTTGATGAATTGGAATCAGAAAAAAAACTGGTATCGTCCATGTTTAGCAATTACATAACATTGTTTATTAAATTTACGTTTATTTAAAATTATGTAGATGCCAATGTATTAAAATATGTTTCTAATGTAGTGCAATCACTTATTATGTGTATTTACTCATTGTAGGGTAAAAAGTTAATAAAATGATCTCCACATTAAAAAATTTTTAATGGTATAAACAACGCGTTTCGAACACGTAGTGTTCTTCCTCAGGCATTAACTAAGGGTGAATGTCGGTGGTACAATTGACTGGGAATGTCAGTCATTCGCAGTCAGTTGTACCACCGACACTCACCCTTAGTTAATGCCTGAAGAAGAACACTACGTGTTCGAAACGCGTTGTTTATACCAATAAAAATTTTTATATGTGGAGACCATTTTATTAACTTTTTACCCTACAATGGATAAAATATGTTTATTCACAAAATTTATATGCTTTATTTTACTATTTATTTATTATAACCTGGAGACATGTCTTAAATTTATAAATATTAGTACAACTTCATTTTATTAATTTATTGTTTATATATGTTGTAAACAAATAAATAAATATGTTCTATTAAATTTAATTTTTAGTTAATAGAGTAGTACTTAACAATTATATTACTTAATAGAAGTCACTTGTTTATACTATTTAAGTACTTTAAATTAATTTTTAGAGGTAAAAAATATTATGTTACAGAAGTATTTAAACATTCATAAATTGTTTATACGTGTTTATTATTTTCAATAAGTAGATTGTAATAAATGTAAACAAATTATATTTTTCTAATTTATTATATTTTATATAAATTATAAAAATTGAAATAAATAGTAAATAGTAATGACCGTTGCATGAGATGGAGCGACTTTTCTGAATGATTTGTATTTCATTGCACAGGCTGTTTGATGTCTGCATTGTTTTGACGTATTTTTGAATATGCTGCTTTTATTAACACTGACTGAAAAATCTATCATTATAGTTGAGTGACACAATGCTTAAATATATTTCTATATTCTTGCTTTTTTACGATTGATCTTAATCTTTTAAATAGATATAACTATATAACCAATATTAAATAAATCTTTAATGTGGTAAGGAGAAAATTTTTTTTCTAGTACGTACAACAAATATGATCTCAATTTTCATTTTTAACAAATCATAATTTTAATCTGCAGTCAATACATGTTTATTCCATGCAAGAATGTCAAGTGTACCACAGTATATTTCTTTAATGACTTGTTCAGGCTATTTTGAATTTACCTTGTCTTTAATCCGATTGTCGTGTTGGTATATGATACAATTCAGAGCTCTCATCTTGAAAGGATTTAGATCAGTCTTTTGTTCCTTCTCACTGTCAGGAGAATATCTCTTACTCTTCTCTCTACTTCCAAAGTTAAGTTTGATTATTTATTGAAGATAGTTAAACTTTAAAATATTTTGTTGAAGATTTTTTGTTCAATTTTGTTAGAATATGCTGACAATACAAGTTTACTTTAATTATAAATTAAAGCCGCATTTATTTAATTTTCTGTTTTGTGTAGAATGTAGAAAGTTCGTCGTTGATATATTTTATAAACAAAATGGCATCAAAATTTACTTAGTACATTATGGAAAGGTGTACATGTCAATTAACGATGAAAAGATCCATAATCCACCTACAGAACCTAAAGTTATTTGTGGGATTAAGGTTTTAAATTTAATTAAAATAGAAGAATGTAATTTTTGAATTCGTTCAGATAGAAGAGAGACTTGTTTTCGAACGATTTGGAATTGTTTCTATCAGAATAAATATTACAGTGCCATTCTCTTTGTTGTGTTTCAGTATTTCAGTCCGAAGGTGGAATCCATTTTACAAACAACTGTTAACTTTAAAACGGGTTCACTTTGAAATTAAAGTTCATTAACATTTTACAAATTTTTAAATTATTCATGACACTTTTTTTTATTTATTTCTTTATAGTAATTACTCTATGGCAGTAATAAAAACATTAAAGTAATAATGTTCTCTAGTCAGCCTTAGGAAATTATACTACGTAGTATTCAAGTGTTTTCAGTTATACCATGTTTCCTTATGCAGTACAATGCATATGATGAATATCTTTCAATTTTTTTGTATATTTCCTTTGGACTTTTTCTGCTAAAGTTAATTTCATTATGTGGGCCCCTACATTTTGTTATCTTTTTTTCAAAAAAACTTTACTAGTCTTGTTTTCTCTTCCATTAATGTATAGGTTTCTTATTTTGTAAGAGGTATTTATTTTTTTTTACTTTGTCTAGTATTAATTTTAAATTTTCTATTTCAGCTTTAACAAAAATTCAACTTTTATTTAACTTATATTTATTTGTATTTTATTGTAACCTTTTTTAGAGCATACTTTTAAATCATCTCTGCTATAGAATTGTAGTAAGGTTGAATATTTTGTTTTATTCGTTTTAATAAAGTACATTGTGTTGTCCCATTTTTGAATCTAGATAACTGTAAGGGAGTTGGGAGATATATCTGGAGAAAAAGTGTTGAATATAATATGAATATGTTGGTTTGTTAGCCCAACATATAGTGCGTATCACACTACAGAAAGAGTACCTATAATATCAGTGATGTACAGGGTAACCAAAAAGAAAAAAATACACGTGGCCCAACAGGTATTTTCTGTAAAACTTGAATGAAGCCTTGGGAATTACTAGCTTATTGTGTTTTAAAACAGTATTTACAAATACGAAAGTGTTTGGATTTTTCTTCTTTATTCTGAAGCATATGTTCGGGATATCCATTAAATTCTGTGTCTTTGGGAATGAGAAGAAAGTCATGTCATCTTTATAAGCCGACCAATGTCACGTTCTTTTAAATGACTTCCTTCAGTTCCATTAGGATCTTGTGATTCTTTCCATACACTCTATTTTAGAAGGAAAATCAATAAATTTAGCAATATTAACGTCTGGACTACGACAGCTCACTTAAAACAAGCGTCCCGTGGCTAGAAAGAAAACAGACCGTGAACTTGACTTTTTTTTTTTCATTTTGAAACAATTTAATGAATTCGGTCACCCTATGTAAAGAATTATACATAATGGAATTTTTATCTCTGTACTATATGAAATTCTTATTTACTTAACACGGTTTAGTTATAATGAAAAAAAATTGGTATAAATGATCAAAATCTGGATGAATATATAATTCCAAAATTGTTTACATTAATATGTTTTTATTAAAAAAATAACAATGAAAGAATGAAAAAATATTTTTACAAATTGTATTCCAATTCTGTGTGAGTGAATGGTTAAATCCAATAAATATCTGTTTGCATTCTTGCTATTTTATAAACCATTTTTATTAAATGTGTCTTTAATATATGTTTGTTTTAAAAAATGTTATTATTTGAACTCCTTGTTATTGATCCTAGCCAAGACGTCGACCGGTAGACCCAAAAGCCGGTTGTTCACTAACCTTATCTCTTTTTATAAGTGAATTCAACTGTCTTCAAACTGAAAATAATTTCTTACATTTTTATTATTTACTATTTTCTTGCAAAATGTTTCACTTTATTTTTTAATATTACAATTTTAAATTAATAACAATTATTTTTATTTCTGCAACTTTTTGAGCTATTTAAATTTCGGGAACTATTCTACAACACAATTATTCATGGACATTTTAGAGCAGGCATGGGCAACCTGCGGCCCGCGGGCCACATGCGGCCCAGCACGTGTATTTGTGCGGCCCTCGGAGATTACTGGAATTCTATCTTAATATTAAAAATTCTTTTGCTTTTTGTTTATTAACAAAAGCTCACCAAGACTTTTGGAAGAAAATTACAAAAATAGAGAGAGAGAGCTCTATAGCAATAAATGTTTTAGTTCTTTTTCTTATATGACGCAATAATCTTTTTGAGATTGGGTTGTTATAATTGATTACCATAATGCAATTATAAGATGAATAATAATTTTGATTATAAGAACAATAAAAAGTTAAATAATCATTAACACATTAATATAACGCACCGTATGTATTTCTGTATATATTGAAATACATATAACCTGTATGTATCGACATACCTCAGAAATTACCATGTGGCCCGCGGTCTTTTGGAAATTATATAATGCGGCCCCCAGTTCACAAAAGGTTGCCCATGCCTGTTTTAGAGTCTGTCGTAGGTAGAATCAGTATATTAATTGATTTGTGTCTTATTGAGACATTCATCAATTCATTAATAGATTTGAAATTTTAACAATGCTTATGAGTACTTGAGAAATTCTTGTTAAAAACACAAATTTGTAACAATGTACTTTATAAAAAGTCACAGTCGTCTGAAATTATATATACTTTTACCAAAATATTCGTCTCATTGCATGGAAGTTTATCATACCTTGATCTTATCGGTGGTCATCAGTATTGACCACCGTAAGTGAAAACTGATTTTTAAGGCACTCTAAAATTTCTAAATCATTCTTTCACGAAAATAATCTTCAATGACGAAACAGGAAGCATTTATATGAAAATTGTTTGATTAACAGACCAAAAGATGAAATAGACAGCAGGAACAGAGAAATACATTAAGAAAGTTAAGAACTGTTTTGGTAAATGGTCAATCAACAAACTGATAAAAAGTAAAGTACATGTTTATTTAATTCTAAAGTGGGCAAAAAACAGTTTTAAAAAAATTAGCATATTGTAATGAAAAAAAATTGTGTCAAACTAGACGAATATAAGGTTAAAATAATGTTCATATTAACGTGTTTTTATTAAAAAAATAACTTCATGAAAGAATTGAAAAATATAAAGGAAACATCTTATTATGTCAAATTATTCAAAGTAACGGACGTATCAGTTTTGTAAAATTTAAAAATGTAAGGTATAACTTTGCAAAACATGTAAGAGCAAATGACCAGAAAGCTTGAATTTTGTGAAAGTTTTAACTTGTAAATTAGAACCTTTAACCAGTTTTTTATGTGTTAAACCTTGTAAATATTACAAGACTTTAAGTTACATATTATAGATATTTTTAATATAAGGTGAGTTAGAAATGCCTCATATATTTGAAAAGTTGACAAAAGGAATAAGAACCCACATTTATGAAAGATTATTTCAATCTGCTGAAACCACAGATTTTTATTTATGTAATTTATTTTGTTCCACAAAGTTAGGATGTTTACTTTTGGTGCCAGAAATGCCTCCCAAAATCTCCCTTCATTAGAAACTCTGAGAGAAATGTTTCCAGGATGTTGGGACTAATTACGCGATGATATTCCATGGTCACCAGAACCGAGACCTGATTTTTTTTTCTCCAAAGTTTCTTGAAAGCTGTGGTTCTCAAAGGTCGACCAGGAATACTATTATAGCATTAAAGAATGCTAATGAAAATATTGCAGAAATTCCATCAGGAATGACTTCGAATAATGGAAATTTTCAGAAAATATCTCCAACAATGTATAGGGAATAAAGGTCAACATTTAAATAATTAAAAAAAATTTTAATTTTTAAATTAAAAAAATAATTTTTAAAACCAAATCAAAAACCGTATCCCACTATTCAAACAAAACAATAATTGTTCATAAATGTTGGTGCTTCTTCGTTCCGTCAACCTTTAAAATGTATATTGATATACGGGACATAACATCATTTTTGAAACAAAATAATTTTAGTTAAATTGATATAATATATACAAGACAACATTAACTTAGAAGAACTACATCTATTGGAAAATTGTTAATCATTTATAGTAACTTCAATCTGTTTTTAGTTATTTTTGAGAACTATTACAAAACTAATCAGTGACCGCCTAATTCGTTTGTAGATAGATCTGCTGCTCTTTGTAAAATTTCATTAACAATTGCAAGTCAATAAGTTTTAGATGTGATTGCATACATGTAGTGAATTAGACTTTGGTTTTGCATCAGAAGTGATTGCATCAACTAATGCAAAGGAGTGAAAGAAACATGCAGAAACTATGAGCTCAAATAAACATCACTGCTATAGCCAAGTATGAAACCGTCAAGTTTGTTATCTATAACAAAAGAATATGCTGAATAGTAACGGACTTTATAAAGTAATTCTTAAGTGATAAGTCAAAGTAACTGACCGTCATCACTGTCCTTAGATTAAGTGTGAAGAATCCTCCAATATCAAATGAAGTCTCTTTGTACTGAAGTAGGAAAAATCTTGCCTAAAACAATCAATTATCAACAGTGCTAATATCGAAATGGGTTGATATGTTATCAAGTGCAGTGACATCATGACACAGTTATTCAGAAAGTACGGCCTGTATTTGACGGAATGTTGCGCAGAAATTGAACACACATGAACACTGACTTTTAATATGATCTGCAATTTAAAAGACTTCATTAACAGTCGTATTTATGTAATGTGCTGTTTATAGTGTCAGATGAAATGAGTATTTCAGCGACTGGTAATCAAGTGTAGGGTTCCAATGTAATGATTGATAACAACTTAACAACAACTTAAGGACGAAGTGAAAAATGTCCATGATAAACCTAACGCGCTTTCAAACTGACTGATAGCTATCAGTCATCAGAAGACCTGGTGAATGCCCTGGACGAAAATATTTAGGATTCATGTGGACGACGGTAAACAAATTTAAACTTTATCATTGAAATTTTTGAATGTGAGCAAAACAACTTCATGCAAAATTGTCTCTGGACTTTTCTAATGTTAGATTTTTTTTCAGAAATGAACGAAGCAGTTAAGACTGGTTATGCTCACAGGTGGTAGATTTTCATGATTCAGTAGATAAAAGCTTGTAATATAGCACATGTTTAAAGAAAAATTGCAACCATATACATAGACAAATGGAAAAAGATGTAAAAATGAAAAAAGAAAAAAAGTTCTGTAAAGAAAAGAACTGTAGTAGGTTATTTTGTATAAGAAATTCAACCACACTTTCCGAATAACCCTCGTCCTTGTGAAATAGACAGCTATTACTACCTGTGATTTCATTTCAGTGTTGAAAAATCTGTAATGGTTTATAATAATCTTAATGACATCGTTAGCCTAGAAAAAGAGAAACAAATCGAAATAGAAATGATGGTAGGATTAACTTAGAAAACTGAAATACTAATGAAATATTAAGACAAACCTGAGACGATGCTGAATGAGAGGACATGGTTAAACTAAGTGCTTGAAGAATCCTAAGCGTGATTTTAAGGAATCTCGAGGCATAGTAGCCAAAAGCTTCAGGCCTTGTCTCTTTTACATAGACTAGCATGACAATGGTATCATACTGAATGAGCACAATCTCCACCAGAAGGTAAAGAGCATATGGAATCAAGTCGGGTGTGAATGCATGGCACACTCGCTTTACACAACCACTCAGTCGCAAGTGTGCTTCTAGAAGGCGTGCCAATCTTACTTTCGCCAATTTTTTTCCTTTTCCTGGTAAAAATATGATTACTGCTAAAACAATCTTAAGCAAGAATGATAGCAATGCTTAATTACAATTATTTGATGACCCAATACAGTGTACTTCGGTTCACAAACTTCAATAATTCCTGAAGATGATTCGTAAACGGGATTCTTGGAAAACCTATTCAATTTTACGCGTAACAAATAATTTAAATTGAGATTAATCTATTCTAGACCCACAACAATACGCATAATGTAAAATTTTTCTAGTTACACTTTCCTAGGATCAGTTTATCCGGTGCCAACAGGGTCGGCTCTGAACTGGTTGATCCAGAGTTCAATACCCTGAACTTGGATCAGAAATCGGTGAAATCGGTAGTTCGGAGTAAATTTGCTATGAAATTAATCGTTCTCATTGAATTTGTTTGATAGCTATTGTATTTGGAGTTGAGATAAAATTTATTGTAGGCCAGTTGGAGCTGAAAGTATAATTAAACATGCCCTGAACACAATAATTTTTAAAACAAACTCCTCCGAATGCTAAATTTATAATTCATATCAAATATAAAATGTGAAATTGAATTAAATGTGGCCAACAGCGTTTATAATATGCAATGTATAGTAACATACATGATGGACTAACAACAAGCAGAGCTGTAGTGTCATGTACTTTACCTTACAACTGTGCAAAGTTTGTAAGAACGTTACAACCATTTAAGTCTCAAATACAAGAACTCTGGACCGAAAAAATAGGTAATGAATTTTGGCAGAAATAAGATACTACTGTAGAACACTGTTACTGAAAGAATTATCCCGAGCTTTAGTTAACAACAATTATTAATTAATGGTGGATAAAAATACTGCCCTAAAATACTTCATTGCTGGTAGTCGGGAATATAGTTTCTGGACTGGTTTCTATAAGAGTACTACACAATATAATCGTAGTTATCAAAACAGTTCATACCAATTAATCAAATAAGTAAGAATGCTTTTAAATACTCGAGGTTATTTACCTTAATAGTAAAAAGGGGGTTTAATTAGAATGGCTCTTGTTACTATCTCGAAACAGAAAGACACATAGGCCCCACGAGAGAAGGGGATTGCAGGTGGACCATGAGAGTGGGGGGCTTAACAGTAAGACATATAGGTCCCGCGAGAGACGGGGATCCAGGTGGACCATGAGAGTAGGGGGCCTAACAGTAAGACATATAGGCCCCGCATGAGACAGGGATACTGCAGGTGGACCATGAGAGTAGGGGGCCTAACAGTAAGACATATAGGCCCCGCATGAGACAGGGATACTGCAGGTGGACCATGAGAGTAGGGGGCCTAACAGTAAGACATATAGGCCCCGCAGAGACAGGGATCTGCAGGTGGACCATGAGAGTAGGGGCCTAACAGTAAGACATATAGGCCCCGCATGAGACAGGGATACTGCAGGTGGACCATGAGAGTAGGGGGCCTAACAGTAAGACATATAGGCCCCGCATGAGACAGGGATACTGCAGGTGGACCATGAGAGTAGGGGGCCTAACAGTAAGACATATAGGCTCCGCATGAGACAGGGATACTGCAGGTGGACCATGAGAGTAGGGGGGCCTAACAGTAAGAGATATAGGTATAGCCCCGCGAGGGATGGGGTTGCAGGTGGACCATGAGAGTAGGGGGCCTAACAGTAAGACATATAGGCCCCGCATGAGACAGGGATGCTGCAGGTGGACCATGAGAGTAGGGGGGCCTAACAGTAAGACATATAGGCCCCGCATGAGACAGGGATACTGCAGGTGGACCATGAGAGTAGGGGGGCCTAACAGTAAGACATATGGTATAGGCCCCGCGAGGGATGGGGTTGCAGGTGGACTATGAGAGTAGGGGGCCTAACAGTAACAAGGTTCAAAATTGAAATGAAGCCGAAAATGGAGCCCTAAATTTGTATTTAAACATGCTGCCAAATACGCAAAGCAACATTCATATTTATAGTCCTCGAGTATCTAAAGTAGAAACCCAAAATTCTATACTTAGCCATTTCCATACATAGCTTCGTTTCAATATTTTTCAGTAGTTTAACTAAAAATTCAGCTGTTCTTTTAAGTCAGTACTACCTTTAAGTAAAGCTGTAGGCGACATGAGAACATTTTAAACTAAACAGTTACTTAATGATCAACAAATGTTTAAAAAATGCGTAATTTCTCAGAATACGCATAGTGCTACTGAATCATCTACATACAATATGATTAGGGATGGAAAGGGGAAAGGTAAAACAGGTCTCGTACCATCACATTTTTTTTCTTCTCAAATACCTTCACAATACATGCAAATAATAAAAATCTTACCTAAAGCGGTTAATGATTTGTACTTCTTCATATATAATTCTATCGCCATGTTAAGAGCTTGAAATCTTTGTTTTAATTCCATAACAACCCAATACCATCGAATTCCTCCCCCGGCGATAACCAAGTCACTTAAATAGAGGAATATTAATGGATGAAGACTTTGAAATGATGATTTGGTTATAAAGAAAGACGATATCCAGTGAACCAGGAGATATAGAGATACAATAAACCAACAAAAGCGAGCTGCAGAAAGATTTCTCCTGCCCTTTAAACTTATTAATGAGTCGATATTTTTCAAACGATTTGACATAATAATCATTTTCTTTGTGACATTTTGTGTTGACAAAACAAAACAACAGCAAGCCAGTGTTCTGCAAGTTGAATTTCCAATCCTAGTTATTAACTGAAGTGGCCTAGTAAGGTAAAACTGATTTTCATTATATGAAGCAATACTCAAACACACATAATAAATATTACCGAAAAGCATTAGCATTATAATAAAAGTGTTGTAAAACCGCCTGTCAGCCAAAATAAAACTCCCTTCAAATCTTTTAACACTGGCCAAACCAAGAAAACGCCAAACTACCACTTGATTTCCACTGTACAGAAACATTTTTCTACTACTGAGAAATTTAAATCTCGTTTACTTTAAGAATCATATTTGCTCTTTTTTTACTGTCTAAACGTTTTATAAATAATATTTATTTTCATTGTATTATTCTATGTAACCCATTAAGAGAATTAAATTTTCCTAGCCATATTAGTAAATTGTTTTCATTATTGATTCATTTCACCAAATGAAGTCCCTTTCAGAGTATGTCAATGTTTAGCATGAAATGCAGGTGTTATCGCAATTCATTAATAAAGAGTAAAGATAAATCGGAGTTTTTTTTTTAAAGTTGGGGATTACCGCCACTCTCACTACTCCTCTTATTTAGACTTCTGTCGCTAAAGAACACAGTCGATCTCAGTGCCCACTCCTTTTATATCTACATAGCAGGGAATAGGCACTCAGATCGACATGTATGAACTTAGGCTTCAAACATACTTGAAAATAGGACACACATACACTTTTTTATGTATATATATATATATATGATTCGTTAAAATGGTGACCAATAGGAGAGTAGAGTTTGTAGGTCCATACGTACGGTGCCAGTTACCCGCTGCCTAGCGAAGTCTCCGTTATTCCGCCAATGGGTATAGAGCTTGCAAAGTCCCTCTGTGAAATAAGATTATTGGCAGAAAACATGAGCCTCACAGGGTGGCTGCTCCATTGGATCGTTTCATTTAATTACTTATATATATAAATCCATCTTCAGGAGAAAAGAGAAAGCGAGACCAAGTACGATGTACACGCAAAGGCAATTAAGCGACTCGACACCCGCCAGTGCTGCCCTCCGTACCCGTACTGGCGGGTGCCGGGTCGTTTAAAGGCCGTTGAGTCTACAACGTTCTTTGTCTCCCATTCTCTTTTCTCCTAAAGGCGGATTGCCCGAAAATTTGAGTTTGCAAGTGTGTTTCTTTATTCTTTATGCTACTCTTCTTGAATTTTGAACTCTTTCTCTCTTCTCTCTCTCTCTCTCTCTCTTTATATATATATATATATATATTATATATATATATATTATATATGTGTATTTGGCAGCAAGTCTTCTTTTAAGCATATGGTATTGAATTTGATAGCAGATTCTGCTGCATTCACTATTTTTCTACTTATAGCTTCTATTTTTCTCACGATCTTCTTTAGTGCTGGTGGTAATTGCCAAAGCAAGCTAGAATAAGGCTGGAACACTAAAAAACACTATACCGGGAATATCTATCAGTAATGACTTTCGCCAACGTTGGCGAAAAGCTGATTCCAAATATTAACCCTGACCAAATTCCGACTAGAAGAAAAAGTGTTTATTAGTAATTGTGGTCAAGAAAACAATGCCTTATTATATATATATAAACTACACTAGTTTATTTATAATAAACTACATTAGTTTAGTGTTGTAGTTAATTAAATATAGATATTCCCTGTGAAGTGTTCCAGCCTTCTGAATGTCTCATGATAGCTTGCTTTGGCAATTATCACCAGCACAAAAAAAGATCCTGAGAAAAATAGAAGCTAAGGTATAAGTAGAAAAATCGTCAATGGAGAATCTGCTATCAAATTCAATACCTTAATATATATATATATATATATATATATATATATATATATATATATATTAAGGTATTGTTTTCTTGACTACAATTACTAATAAACACTTTTTCTTCTAGTCGGAATTTGGTCAGGGTTAATATTTTCGCCAACGTTGGCGAAAGTCATTACAGAAACTCACTTCGATACTTCGACATCCGTCGTCAACAGGAAGAAGAGTACGAAGTACTGGTAACTCATATATATATAAACTAGATTCACAGAAAGAACACACATAAAAGAAATCACAGAAACTCACTACTATATTTCGAACTCGTCTTCATCAGGTAGAGAAATAAAGAAGTGAGTTGCTCCAAAAACACGCGATGACTGAAGTCATATCATTCAAGAGACACTCAATCAGTGCCCCCAACTTATGGTGAGGGAGGATATAAGTATAAACAAGAAATTACAAACAAATAAAGATAATTAAAGAAAAATTATTGTATTTTTCTTAACTTATTTTCCTTCTCCGTAAGTTGACTTCACTGATTCAGTATCTCCTAAATGATATGACTTCATTCATCTCCTGTCTTCAGAGTGATTCACCCCCTTTATTTCTTTACCTGATCACGACGCGGTTGAATTATAGTAGTGAGTTTTTGTGATCTCTCTTATGTGTACTCCTTGCGTGAACCTAGTTAATTTAACTCGTGGAAATGATTCATTTAATTGGTTTTATGTATATATATATATAATATATATATATATATATATATATATATATATACAGGTTTGATTAAATAATACGCCATATTTACGGTTGATTAGTTTCCTTGTGTATTTCTCAAGGGATCTGAATAATCTTCTTGTACAAACATCTAAATTGAATAGAACATTTCCAATGGTTCCATTGTCTTTACATCTTGCATTTCCACTAATTTTACTATTGTCACAACAGTCACAACTAGTACTATTACTATTACTACTACTACTATTATCACTACTATCGACATGTTTCGACTGCTCATCAGTCATCTTCTGGATAAGGAGGTTCTAAAATTAAAATCCTTCTGGATAAGGATTTTAAAAAACATCATCCAGAATAATGTAAAATGTACCAACCCCCAAGATCGTATAGAACTCAACATATACTACCAGGGCCCAACAATAAGAAACTTAATCATGAGGAACAACAACCAGCCCAAGGACTCTCCGTTGAAGGAAGCAGGCCTAGTGTACGAATACACTTGTCGAACCGGGGACTGTGAAACCCGTAACAATTCGTACATTGGCATGACTACTACTTCCCTATCACGGAGACTTACTATGCACTTAGCCGGAGGTGCTCCTCGAAACCATGCCGAATCTATTCATAAAACCAATATTCGAAGGGAAGACCTTGTGAATAATACAACAATCATACTAAAGGAAAAGGATCCACAAAAATTGCTAATTCTGGAAGCCATTTTAATACAGGAAAGGAAACCGACTCTCAACACTCAACTTAATAGTAGTAGCAGGGTGCTCAAGCTCTTGGCCCCGATAACTTCATCTGCTGGCCACCAGATAACAGCACCTGCATAACCATGCCCTCTCCATCCCTACAACCAGCCAATCAGAAACTGATTACCGAAACCCACCATAAGACCACTCGTAGCTGATCAACAACTGCAGTAAATACCAACAACTCAGCAAAGAACCTCCTTATCCAGAAGATGACTGACGAGCAGTCGAAACATGTCGATAGTAGTGATAATAGTAGTAGTAGTAATAGTAATAGTACTAGTTGTGACTGTTGTGACAATAGTAAAATTAGTGGAAATGCAAGATGTAAAGACAATGGAACCATTGGAAATGTTCTATTCAATTTAGATGTTTGTACAAGAAGATTATTCAGATCCCTTGAGAAATACACAAGGAAACTAATCAACCGTAAATATGGCGTATTATTTAATCAAACCTGTATAAATGAAGGACTGCTTCCTAAATATACTAATATACGAACTTACGACCCCGCAGTCAGAGAAATGAATTTCACTATGCAATATAGGAAAAGACTCTTGGAATATGAACTACAAAGGAATCAAGAAGAATCATATAAACTGAAAAAGGATATTGAAGAACATAAATCAAGATTAATGGAACTGATATCTGACCCCAGTATCAGGTGTCCTTTATTTAATCACCTTGCTCAAGTTGCTGATAGTGAAGACCAGAAAGTCTCAGCTCGAATTACAAAGAAATTAAACAAACTCTATAAAGGGAAAATTATTCTTCCTCAAGAAAACTCCCACTTTGTTAATCTGTCAAGCCATAACCTAACTGAAAAACAAGAAGAACTTTTATCACTTGGAATCCGTAGCCACTATAAACCCAAATTTGACTTAATTCAGAAAAAACTTGAACTAGATTTTTTATACAGCTCTATTCTCCGACTTGAGGAACAAAATATAGTGATCACGCAAAGTAGCTTACAGGACCAATTAAGAGCTGAAGCCACCAAGCAAAGAGGATCCAAGCCCAGCCAACTGCTTGACAAAAGCTTACGTGAAGCTGCCAAACAACTAAAAAATAACCCGAACTTGATTATCCGACGAGCTGATAAATCCAACACCTTTGTTGTTATGGATCGCTCTGAGTACGACAGGAAACTAGATCAAATATTGAGCGACACTACCAAATTCAAGAAAATTACTAGGAACCCAACTAGTCAACTGAAAACAACTATTAACAAACTGATTATGAAAGCAAACAAAGGAACAAGTGAAAAACTGCTAAAACCCATCAAAGGAGACTACAGCCCTGGCTATATATACGGTACAGTTAAGATCCATAAACCTGGAAATCAACTTCGACCAATTATCTCTCAAGTAACTAGCCCTACTTACCACGTGTCAAAGGAACTAAACAAGATAATTACACCCTACATGCCGTCGAAATATATGCTGACGTCAACTGATGATTTTTTGGACTTAATTAAAATGAATCCACCGAAAGGAATAGTAGCTTCCTTGGACGTCGAATCTCTCTTTACGAATGTGCCAGTTGAAGAGACCATCAAAATAATTTGTGACAACGTGTATAATAATAGTAGACCTCCCCCACCATTTAGCAGAAATATCATGGAAGAACTTTTGAGAGTATGTACAACCGGCAGCCCCTTCACACATAGCGACGGCACAATGTATCTCCAGACGGATGGCGTGGCCATGGGATCCCCTCTGGGAGTTACCTTTGCCAACTACTATATGTGCAACCTAGAAAATAAAATTGTTGAAACTACCCAAGGACAGATATATTGTCGTTATATTGACGACTGCTTTGTCACTATGGAAACACCAGAAAAGCTATCTAAACTTAAGAATATGCTGGAAAATAATTCATGCTTGAAATTTACCATTGATCCTTCTATCCAAAACAAAATTCATTTCCTAGATGTTAAAATAGATTTTTCAACTGACCAAACAGTAACTTCTTTGTATAGGAAAGCATCCAACACTATGTCGTTCCTCAACTACCACAGTGAATGTCCCCTGCGTTATAAGAAAAATACTGTTAAAGCCCTCATCCAAAGAACCTTCAAGATAGCCTCTAATTGGCAGATGTTCCACCAAGACATTGCAACCATCAAACAGGCGCTAATAAATAATGGGTACCCCAATGGATTGTTCGAAGAATTATTACGGCAATACCTGAACAAGAAAAATACTCGAAACGAAGAAACTGAACCTACAGGCACCACGCACAAAATATATTACAAAAATCAATTCAGTGACCACTATAAAACAGACGAGAGGATTTTAAAAAACATCATCCAGAATAATGTAAAATGTACCAACCCCCAAGATCGTATAGAACTCAACATATACTACCAGGGCCCAACAATAAGAAACTTAATCATGAGGAACAACAACCAGCCCAAGGACTCTCCGTTGAAGGAAGCAGGCCTAGTGTACGAATACACTTGTCGAACCGGGGACTGTGAAACCCGTAACAATTCGTACATTGGCATGACTACTACTTCCCTATCACGGAGACTTACTATGCACTTAGCCGGAGGTGCTCCTCGAAACCATGCCGAATCTATTCATAAAACCAATATTCGAAGGGAAGACCTTGTGAATAATACAACAATCATACTAAAGGAAAAGGATCCACAAAAATTGCTAATTCTGGAAGCCATTTTAATACAGGAAAGGAAACCGACTCTCAACACTCAACTTAATAGTAGTAGCAGGGTGCTCAAGCTCTTGGCCCCGATAACTTCATCTGCTGGCCACCAGATAACAGCACCTGCATAACCATGCCCTCTCCATCCCTACAACCAGCCAATCAGAAACTGATTACCGAAACCCACCATTAGACCACTCGTAGCTGATCAACAACTGCAGTAAATACCAACAACTCAGCAAAGAACCTCCTTATCCAGAAGATGACTGACGAGCAGTCGAAACATGTCGATAGTAGTGATAATAGTAGTAGTAGTAATAGTAATAGTACTAGTTGTGACTGTTGTGACAATAGTAAAATTAGTGGAAATGCAAGATGTAAAGACAATGGAACCATTGGAAATGTTCTATTCAATTTAGATGTTTGTACAAGAAGATTATTCAGATCCCTTGAGAAATACACAAGGAAACTAATCAACCGTAAATATGGCGTATTATTTAATCAAACCTGTATAAATGAAGGACTGCTTCCTAAATATACTAATATATATATATATATATATTAACAGATTTTATGTTGTTATATATATATATATATATATATATATATATATATATATATATATGTTGATACATTACTTATACCGTTGACCTTTCAACTCTTTTATTCTAACCGCTTGTTTCTTGTTCATTATTGACCTTTGACCTTCTCTTTATATTAACCTGTACTATCCTTTTAATCTATTAATAGCAATGACTAAGCATGAGTCATCGATTTTAATTTAACAAGTCACTTGGCCATCTTCTTTTCCAGTTGAACCCTGTTAGCAGGAGGTTAGTTCGTAGGATCGAATCTCTCAGTCTTTAGATCGTGAATGCCGAGACTGCGGTTAATTTTAATGATACCTGTTTAAAAGAGGATCTGCTGCATATTTATACCAACTATATATATATATATAACAACATAAAATCTGTTTGAAAGTGCTAATAAAAGAACAAAGAAAAATTATCGTCCTTTGAACATGCAAAAAATTAGGAAAAACTGACACGCTAAATGAAAGGATTGTCTTTTAGTTATAGTTACCCTACAGTTAGGACAGTTTGCTACCCTACTATTACCAAAACTATTTCTGAATAGTTCTTCCACATACTCAGTTATACAAAGAAAACGGAAATACACAATAATGTGTTAAAAAAAAAAAGGTTATTAAGACTACCATTCTAAAACTGCACTACCCGAGTGAAGCCGGATGCACCAGACAATTAACAAAAAAGTATTTTTCAGCTCTTAATGATTTTGATGAAGAATGTAAAAACGATTATTATGGCGGATGAGGTGAAAAATTTGAGTTTCTTGGACAGTCTCGACTAGTTGTTTTGTATCTTGCTTAAGCTTAGTTGCTTTGAAGGGACTTATTGAATGATTTAGGGTTCAAGATCATTAAGAGTGTTTAGAAACCTTGGGTTCTTACTACCATAATCATCTTGAGTAGTTAAATGATTTTAGAAGTCAAATAAACTATTTATAATTGTTATCAAGAAAAGGAGTATTTTAAACAGTATACTCGGGGAATTATGTACAGTTTATTGATGAAAATACATTTAAATAAGACATATAAATAGATGAATATATACAAACTGAATGATGACTGCCTACTTAATGCCAAACGATACTTTCTATCCACGTAACAAAGTGGGCGACGTTGGTATAGACGGCCAAGCTAGGGTGCTGGCAGGATCGAACTGAAGCAAGCCCAACGACAGAGGATATGCAGCTGGTGCTGTCCTTTTGAATGACGAGGGGTCCTCCTCCGCCGGACGTTACTTCACCCTGCCCAGTTTTAAATAAAACAATTTAGGTTATGGAAAAAATCAAATACAAGTTTCGTTGAGGTAATTCAAAACTATACATATAGTTGATAGATTTGCATACCTACAACAGTAATGTCATAGAGATTGTTCAGGGAGATATTTTGTTTACTATACACTTGTATATATATATATACATTCATACTGTTAGAACCACAGAGGTTAGTGAACATCTTATAGACTGCAACAACGATTCTCAAGGCAATACGGATTTCTGAGTTGTATGATTTGAATGATAATTATTCTCAAAATTACCCCTTTTTTGTAAACAATATCTATTTCCCAAAATTTAGAGGTTATAAATTATAGAGATAGAAATACTACAGTGAATAGATTAAATCATTCTCAATAGATATGATGATTAATCAATGCATAGAGTTGATTCAAAATTCAGATTTAATCCAAACCCAAATTGCTATGTCAGTAAACATAAAAAACATTATGTTTGAATACAAGTACTTTTCAAATGAGACCTATTCAGACGATAATAAGGTTTCGATAGATAGCAACTACTTTTACCTATATAACATATACTACACCTACTTTCAGAAGTAGGTAAATGTTCATATTAAATTTTAAAGTGGGTTCTAACTCTGAAATATCCTAAAACCATAAGGTTTTTGATTTCTTAATGTTGTAATATTTCGATTTACTCGTAATGAGTCTGTTATTCTAAATAACAGAGAAGTCATTATTAGGGATATTTTCAGTCTGGTACACCATGGATACTGCTATTACAGTCAGCTTCGTCCTTGAGCCAAGCAAGTATTTGAAGTTCGTGATAAAATATCTTGGAAAGTTGTCGGTGTCAAGTCTATATTATTAAAATAAAGAATAAAGATATATATTCTAATAATTATGAATAAGAGGATTTTCAGAACTCCCCATGTGGTAAAGTATTTTTATATTTATTTTTCATCAATGGTCCCAAATACAGGTTTTATTTCTTTTGTGTTGTTAAAGTGAAAAAAGTGTGATTTACTGACTAAGCACCCATTAAGCATAATAGGTGAGCCAAATTACCTGTGGCGCCAACGGTTGTGGTGTCACCCATACAAGCACTGACCACAGCCAATAACGCTCAACTTTGCTATTCTCGTAAGAACAGTAGAGTTTACACGGCAATACCTGTCAGCATACTAATTATCATGCTGATTATATGTATAAACCTAAAAAAGGGATAACAGTTTTGTTTGGGGTCTTCTTTATTACAATAGGATTTGGATTGTTTAGGAAATACTTGATAATCGACCTTGCAATGGGCAGGAGGAGGGTCTGAAGATGACACACAGAGAAGGGAGTCGGCGACGTCGGCAGGAATGCCACACTCGTCGTGAGAGAGGACATTGGAGTAGGTCTTGAAGAGCTCGATGGGGCGGCCCCGAGCCGTTCTCCCAACGCTGGCTCTCCGTCGACTCAAGTCATTCCCGCCTGCAACATCAACTCCGTCTGCTCTACAACCCTCAAATCTAATAATTCAGTTTTCACATAATCACGAATCTACACAATAAATCATAATTTATTACAAAACTTTTTGAAACATATAATATGTTATTTCTAATTAAGCAAGTAATAAGAGAGACAAATGAAGTTACTAATTATTTATGCTTTTTAATAAATACATAAGACAATATTGTTTCACAAATAGTTACCATTTTATTGTGGTGGAGAGTTTGAAAACACTCTGAAATAATGATAATTGTTCTAAAGCAATTATAACATTAATATTATTTTTTCTGTAATAGTAATCAACATCTACTACTGATAATGTCACCTTAACCCATTTGCTCTGCAAAACCATGAGAACAGGAAGAATCAAGATTAAGCAATACTGTGGCTGAGATAAGGGACCTTACCGGCTGAGCCATTTAATTCTATTAATATAAGTCAGTTAAAAAAAAGTTACTATGTGATATCCAATGGGCTGCGAAAGCAGAGAGAGGAGGCTGATGAGAGGTGAAGAGGCAGGCGGGGGCGATGGCATGGGCTGGGTCAGGAAGGACTCGTCGCTCCAGCTGGACCAGGGCGACATCGTTAAAGCTGGCCGAAGAGTTGTAGAGAGGGTGCACGAACACTTCAGCCACTCCCACCTCAAGGGTTTGAGGACTGCCGTGGTGACCTGACCCCAGGGCCACTCTCCTCCGCCGAACTCTGCCACAACCATTTCCTTACTCATCACCAAAGCACATCCCAAACTTCCCAAGACTTAATCACACTTACATCCTTTAATTCAACTCCAAAATAGGATTCTGTAACCCTCCGTCATAGCATTTCTGAATTTAATATAGTAATAACATAGCTATTTTTAGAAGTAGTGTTTTTTTGTTCAAACTGCTATTGATAATCCAATTGGTAGTTGAGTATTTGTTAAATAAATATTATAAATATTATATCAAAAATGGAAAATTCTTACTTTTTTATTAATAAAAATTAGTAAAGAGAGGCCATTAGTGCCAGGAGAAGATGTTTTTTATTCACTTATAAGAGTCAGGTTTAACCTAGTAAGAAACGTGCTAGTAGTTAAAAAGAACATTTAAAGAAGGCATTTAAATTTTGGCTATGATCTCACTCATTTATATCACATTTTGTAACAAATTATGTATACAAAAAAAATTTACAAACTTATAAAAATAGTTGGAAAAATGTTGAGCAGATAGGCCATAGTTGATACAGACAAAAGAGAGATTTGTGTCTAACCTTTTGTTAATTGAGGACAGGAGATGTTAGTATAGAGGGTTATAAAACTAACTTTAATATTATGCAGTTAAAGTATAAACTAAGCTAGTAAAGTATAAACATTTAGAACAAATGAGTGATTACTACTTTTTGAAATGCCTCTGTGTTGATGAATACTTACTGAGGAGAATCCACGCAATGGGCAGCAGTCAAGACGAAATTGGGCGAAATCAGAGCTCCTGCGCAGGACCACACGGTCATCCCTTCTGTTAAGTCATCCTCGAATCCGATTGCTACCTGCAACAAAACAAACACCATCTTCTTAACGAAACCAACTTTTCTGGAGGTGGGGGTGATTACATGTATTTCAATGCTGTTTGGGGATGTAAACACTTCTGCTTTAACAACCCCTTGAGTGAGTGGCTTGATCTATGCAAAGTATCAAGGAGTATCAAAAACGACAGGCAAACATGTGGCAAGAGCCAATAAGGTCTCAAAATTAACTTTTCAAAATATAATTTAATTCTTCTCCATACTTATTATTTAATACTTCTCCTGTGCTAATGTTTAACTGAAGAGTCATTATCACATCTATTGCTTGAATGCTCGGTCACTTAACAACTTTAGAAGGTTGTTGAGGAACTTAAAATTTTGCTGTATATTTAAGTTATCGGGTTTTCGGTTTTCAGTCTTTCAGAAGAAGAACTAGTAAGTAACTATAATCTTGACGTTCCAATGTCCAGCCTTCTACCACTCTTCTTCTTCATGCTACTTCCACGATAAGTGACATAGCTACCTTTTTCTCTAAATTAAACTAATAATCTTAACAGTATAGACCTCAAAATGTGTACTAGCTAAAAATAAACAAATGTTTCTAAAAATATTAGAAAACACCAACAAGAGAGTATCAGTATATTATATTCTGCAACATAACGATATTAATCTGAATCAAATCTAAATCCAAACCTTCATCTGATCTGAATATCAACTCCAATTCCCTAACGCAGGATAATCACAGATACTATCAAAGCTCACCGAGCCTCCCAGTTTTTACATCTTCTTTGCATAAAACAATTTTAAACTTAAATGCTCTAAAAAACACCGTTGAAGGCTTCTTTACACCCATAGAAGTTAACTTGTCGTGCACGGTGCATTGAGAATATGCACTACAAAAAATTATAAACTATTATCAGCTATGTTGCAGACATCTCTGAACCATATTTTTATGACAGAAAGTAAAATTGTTTAAAGTTTGATATTTTTTTCCATTTTACTTTTCGATAAACCGAGAAAGATTAGTAATTAATAATATATAATTAATTAATTTAGTAATAATCAAATAAGTATGACGGTTTTAGTGCACAAATAGAACCTGGAGCTTGGGCAGTTCGGTGAAAATTGTTCGATGCTCGAGTTCATTTTGGCAGCTTTCAAATCACATTTCAATGGTCTGCTACCGTGTTTATAAAACTGGATAATAAGTTTGGAAACCTTTAATTCTATTTTTAACCACCAAGTAAATTTTAAATGAGTTGGTCCAGAGTCGGAACCAAATAATATATTTTTTACCTCTGAAACTGGAGTTAAAAATGTATTAAGTAGTTTTGAAGTTTTGGTATCAATAATTTATCTCCTTTATTTGAAGTAAATTTATAATATTGCACATGGGTGTTATTTTTGATTTTGCAAATTTAAGCAAATCTAGTGAGCTCCTTAATCTGTAAACCTTAATATTATCTGTAAATAGTTCTCTTGATCTGGTCAAGTTTGTATACACCTATATATTTCGTATGTAGGAAGAAATTTAATGTAATTTGTTTTCCCTAGTAATTCAATAAAATGGCTAGAATAAAAACGTATTAATGTTGATTCTTTACAACCACTAACCTTGTTCCTGTTAAGATATATACATACCCGAAATTTTGGATTTACTAAGGAGTTGTTAAAATATAAAAAAATCAGCAAACAAGTAAAACATAATATAATTCTAAAAACTTACCTATTAAACACTTTGCTACTAGAAAATTTGCAAACCACTAGTTTTTAAAATTCATTGGAATTATTCAATGATCTTTTATTATTAACTTTTATTATTTTAAGAACATGTTAATTTAGTAACCAAACTGGCTTTATTATCTTATTCTAACCTAAATTTCTGTATAAAGTATATTATTGATGTGTGAATCGTTTGGATTTCACACATGATGTTGACTTACGGTGTGTGGCAACTGGTTTTGGAGCGACGCTGTTGAGTTGTCAAGTTGGGGGACGCCCAGTCGGCACTGCCTAGCCGACTTGGAGTCCGTCTCAAACAACTCCCTGTCCTGCTCCTCGACACGTCTGTAGTCCTCGCACCCTGAACAGTCACACTTTGAGCACCCAGTTATAATTTATAAATGACATCACCTATGGCAGCTGAAGCCATTGCACTATTTGTCACTCTCATTTACTACATTTTTATAGATTTTAAATGAGTGAAATAGGCAATTCTTTTGTTTGTGGTCCCTCAAAAAAGATGCAAGCCATCGTTCCCATGATTCTTTATGCCATATGAAGGATCTCCATCATATACTAACTTGGGACGAAAAAGTTTAGGGCTACTGATGCAGAATAGTATCAAGGGATTATTTAAAACAACAGAATATAGAACAAAATAAATGTTCTGGAGGTTGCAGTGGCAGTCTCACAAAAAAACACATACAGGCTGAATATTTGCCTTTGTGATGCCACACAATGAACATTCTACATTGCGAGTCCTACATTTTTTCAAAGTTCCAACGACCAACGGCCAAAGAATATTACCATGCACAACAGTGCATGTCGTAAATAGCAGTTCCGGACCAGAAGCCCGCTACTGCTAGATTCTCATCCTGCTGTTTTTGTTAGGTCAGTAAACAATGTCAAGAATGGGGGAGTCAGTCAGTAAGGGAATGTGTCGTTTTCGTGGTCGTTTGATCTTCAGGCTTTGCATTCTCTTAGGTACTGTATACTTTTGGACTAATGTGGTCATCATTTTTAGTTTAAGTAGGAAACTTTGAGGCTCGTGGGATTAGGAAGGGTTGAGAGTAGGATTTACTGGCAAGTCGAGCAATGTAGGAATAGATAGATTCCAAACTCAAATCATGTTGAATATCAACATTTCTGGTGTACTATGGAGCCCTAGCTATAAGGCGGGCACATTTATTCTTTACTATTTGGATGCATTTTCAAAGTTAAGCATTTTTAGAATAAGGATCTTTAACGAGTACCTGACATCGTACAGGCTCGGGATCGACGGCTTAACGTCCTCTCTGATAGACGAAGTGCTCAGATTTTTTCATCTCCGACTTTAATAAATCGAGAGTTAGAGTGGGCATTGAACCCCAGATCTCACAATCCAGAGGCGAGCACATTGTAACTGGACTAACCTAGCCCCTTCAATATATATATATATATATATATATTATATATATATCAATGCAGAAAGAGAACACCACAACTCTGAATGAGCAGAAAATTGATGAATTGATCAAGGTTTCATTAACTGATTAAGAAATGATTTAGGAGTGAGTTAGATTAGGGTGGGATAGACTAAATTCATATTAGTGGTCTCACTCCATGTCAATATTTGGACCATGCTATCAAGAGTTCAACCATGTATATTTGGTATGCCCTGTATATGGATACCATGTATACCCTGAAGGTATATTTAGTAAATCCATGAGTAAAGGTGATTGGAAGTTATTGCTGTATTATTTTATATGTAATAAACTTAGTTTATATGTAAAATCAAATTTAGGTGATTTGTAGGTCAGAAGCCTAGGGTTGGCCATATATTTGACTGAAATATATCACTTTTTTTCAGAATATTTGTGAAAAAAAACCTTGGTTTTTAATCGTTGGTTATAAAAATAAAAATTGGTTATGAATAATGACTTACTGACGTCAGCTACTCTTTTATTGAAGCTGAGGATCGAAAGAGGCTTGCTGATTTCTTGAGAAGCGGTAGGAGGAAGTTTGGGAAACTTGAAGTCAGTTGAAGGGGGAATGGCGGTCTCCGGGTGAGGTCTGGCCTGAGGAATAGGCACAGGGAGGACCAAGCCCGTGCTGATGGGGTCGACGCCACTCACGCCCATGGCTACTCCAGCGCCACCCCGGACTTGGTCGCGTCACTCGTCTTCACCACACGACTGAACGGAGTCACTGCCTTCTTAGTCGGCCTCCGCTTCCTCCGCCACAGCATAGGCCTAACCAACACAATACTCCTTTATACCTGCAAAATCTAACAACAAAGCGGTCATTCAACTTAACTGAATGAAACACAAATGACCTGGAACCTCATTTAGCGCCTTAACCAATATCCTGCACTCTGACTGCAATGTTCTAAATAAATGATAAAGGAGTTTAAATAAAATTAAACTTTTTCAATCTAAATAATAATTAATAATCCTTTCTAAAACATTAGAATCTAACAGCAGTTCATAGTTAAAGAAAACATCATTTTATAAAACCTGTTTAATTTATACCATTGTTGTTATTCTTATCATTATTTTTTTTAATTTTTATTTAGACTTTATTATTTAATAAAAAATTCAAAAATTACGCCAGAAACAGTCCAACAAACTCTGGCCAGTTTTATTTTTTCAATTGTTAATAAAGTCACAACTTTTATAGTTATTTTACTACAGAAATGTAATCAAAATTATTTAATCCATCAAATTCAACTCTCGGTGTAGGGATGTAGGCTTTATTGTGACGCCACTGTTTTAAACTTCAAGGATATATTAAATGTCAATAAGGAGAAGACAGTTCTGAGCTATAAAGAGTCTGAAAGCGAGTTTCTAGCTTAGTAATGTAGTCATCGACTAAGATAGGAGCCATCAGTCAGATCATTGAGTTTTGGATAGTATCAAAGAAGTAAGCAAACAGATACCTCAGAGGTATCTGCAGCTATCTGCAAGTATGAAGTCTCTTACAACAATCTTCCCCCAGGCAATAGTCATGTGAGTCATTGTTAATAGTATTCAGGAAATGTGCTGTCTTATCCTAGTTCTGCAAACCTCATCGAATGCACTCTAAAGTCAACTGTACTCTTCTTAATTGATGTCCTTTACAGTGACATTTGACAATTAAAGAGTGAATCAACAAATTTATTTCAGCTGTTAATTTGTTACTGTTATGTTAAAATGTTAATTATAACAATTTCTCAGTGATAATACAAACAATGCATATTGCGATGTAAGGCATTTGTTTAATAGATTTGCATGTACAAAATAATTTCAATAATTTATTCACATACAACCATGAGCTACTATGTGTAGTGCGTAAACTGCATATAGCAATTATTTTCTTCTATTGTTTAAACCGATCCCCTAGCGGGTTAAAAACGTCAGCCCTTTAGGGTCTTTTTGATTGAGACCTTGTTTTGTTGATGCATTGAGAGTCCTAAATTTTGCCTAACTCAAGGGTATTTAAAGAAGGGATCTTTAACGAGTACCTGACATCGCACAGGCTCGGAACCGATAGTTTAACGTCCTCTCCGAGAGACGACGTAACCATGTTTATTCACATCCCGCGTGAATAAATCAAGGGCCAGGTGGGGATCGAACCCTGGACCAACCAGTTCAGAGGCAAATACGTTAACAACTGTTCGTTAACCTGACCCCTCAATTGTCCTTAGTCCATCAACTACGTTAATATACACTGCACAGTAAACATACTATTGCATTGAATGTAATTTGCCATTTTAAGCCTTCAGTGCCTTTTTGGCTTTTTTATTAAGAATAGTTGTGTTAAAATTTATTGTAGTTAGAATCAGTTTTACCACTTCAATTCCTGCTCCTTTTCACTGGTTTCGTAACTCCGACTCCAACAGCTACCAAAAAATAACAATGACGATGTATTTCAGTGTTAATTTAAGAATGACTCCAATTCCAGAGACATTGGTATCAAGAGTGACAGGCCGTTTGCCTTCCAACTGAATGAAGTTGATATTATGAAGCCTAAAGAGAGACCTGTAGGACTTAATCCTGAAGATTCTGTAGAAGTCATCCTTAGGGCGGAAGATGAGGGAGTGCATGTGGGTGACGTAGGCCGTCTTGCGGGCGGTCCTCTGCACGCCGCCCCCACAGCGAGGCTCTGCCTTCCCGCCCTCCACGCAGTTCGCTGCGCCGCGACCGCACACCTCTCCCGCACACCCTTCCTTCCTCTCTGCTCCTTCAATCACAAACCCGAATATTATCACAAATTCTAACATAGATAAATAACATGAACTCTTACATCTGTCCAATATAGGAGACTGAGGTACATGCATAATTTACAAAGTGTGAAGTCAGTTACAAGAAAAGTTATACTACATATGAAAGCCTAGAGGAACATAGACATAGGTTTGAATTGTTTAACTCTACTGTTTTCCCCTATAAATTTGTACAATTGACTTCAAAATAATGTCGTTAATAACAAGTTTGTGATAATATATTTAAAAACCAGAGCGGTCTATTCTATTATTAGTAAACATAATATACAATAATATTTGTTGACAACCAACTGATTTTTTCTTTTATTGTAATGTGGCTGTACATACATCCTTGGGTGTGCAATATTAACCAATATTGCATTAGTCTTTAATCATTTCATCAGTTATAAGGAACTTGAAATCATTGACCAATCGGACATGCTATTAATATGTATTTAAAATATAATTGGAATAACATGTCATAACCAATCTGATATAAACAGTTGACCATTTCATTTTCCTGAATCCCTTGTTTCCAGGTACCCACATATTACTTAACTTACCATATTTTTACTGGTTTCATTATTAGTTTTTGCTGCATTAGGATACGAGACTCGAGTCCTCTTCTTAGAATCAAGAACTTTGCATCAAAGCAATAACATTTAATCACTTCAACGCCCCCGTAAAATTTATACTTACATCAAATATTTCTTTCGTTCGCATTATATAATCCATTTTGAAGTTTCTGCGTTAAAAAATCTATATATTCCTGCTGATTCAAAGGATAGCAAGGATGTGCTGTCAAAAGTTCTTGCTAAAAAGTTCAGAATCATTCTTTTAGCTCTTAAAGATTTTGTTATTCTGTTCACCATAATTCTTGGGACTGATTCTGTTGTGGCATATCGGCACTTCTAAAGGTGCATATTTATCTAAAACTTCTCATACTACTGTATATAGTATTTGTGTCATTTATAAATGTAATATTGCTTATCTAAATTGTAAGCTTATGAAATATTAACCATCATTCATCATCGAGAGCATCATAAAACATATGCTTGTTTGGAGTTTGCTTTCACATTTTAATATTCTATTGTCTTTATATATTATTATCAAATAATTAAAACATCATTACTTGAAACGTTGCTATTAGACTTTAAACAAGAATTTTTTTTCAATTTTGAGAAAACTTTTAAGTCGATGTAAAAAAATGCAACAGCCAACTATAGCAGACACTGTATAGATTAGTCCAAGTGAAATTTTCAGTTTTAATAGCTATATTGTGTTTGCAGGCAATCAAAATTATTTTTGTTGTTGTTGTACATTAGTAATTTCTGGTTACATTTTTTTGTTGACATTTCATTGTTTTTAAGTTAGGAATTCAGCAAAAAAAAATTCTGAAGTCATAAAATGTGCTGTAACACCGACATTTATTTTAAACCACATATTTTAGCCCAGCCCATGTATTTTTCATAATTAAATATTGAGCTTATTCCAACAAAATATGCTATTTTTGTATTGTACTTACAAACTTTCAGAATTAATCATTAGGTCAAAAATTTTACATTTTATAGTAAAACTGACCTTTTTAATTGTTGAAAAATTTTGAATTTTCTTTCGTCATTGCTTTTATTAGTTGTATATGAACAGCAAAGTTTCAAAATGCTAGAATTAGTAGTTTAAGAGAAATTTACATTTTTTTAAAAACATGTATTACCCAAAAAAGTAACTTTCCCATTGTAAAATATTGCCCTAAAACAATGGGACACAAAACTATATGGGGCCATTTTTGTGTAAAATATATATTTGATCCATTAAATGATGTTGACTGCAGTGTGCCCAATACTTTGGATACATATCCACCAACCACACACTCACACATACAGAGACATCATCGAAAAACGCAAAAAGAACTTTAAGTTCTCAAAACATATAAAACTGTCAAAAACTCTATATTCAAATTCTATATTCTCTCTTTCCCTGCTTCACTTTTATCGAATACACAACCTTTGCATTCTTTAACTTCCGAGATTGTCTTTTCAGTAAACTGAAACATAAAGAAATTTACTAAGCCTTATGAGTGATCTTAACGCTTTACCATGTTTCGCAAACACAGATTGTATATTGGTATACATAAGTCGACACATTACCAACTGTTAAAGTATTTTGATAACCAATTTGATGAAATACGAAATTCCGATTTTTCCTTTATTTCTGTTTGTTTTTCTATATAAGTTTTGATAAATACTACATCAATAATATATATATATATATATATATATATATATATAAATTTCAGGTAGAGAACACAAGAAAAAGTACTAACACTCACGAATCTCGATAATTTCGGCGTCTTGCCGTCTTCAGGAGAGAAGAAAAAAAGAAAATAATATATATATATTGGTATAATTAGCAGCAGATTCCTCTTTTAAACAGTATCATTAAAAAACCGAGTCTCGGCATTCACGATCTTAAGACTGAAGATTCGATCTTACAACTAACCTCCTGCTAACAGGGTTCAACTGGAAAAGGAGTTGGCCAAGTGACATGTTAAATTAAATCGATGACTATGCTTAGTCATTGCTATTAATATATTAAAAGGATTAGCACAGGTTAATATAAATAAAGGTCAAAGTGAATAAGAACAGTCATCTTTATATTAACTGTACTTCTACCTTTTAATATATATATATATTTTTTCATTCTTAAAGTTGTTATTCGTTTCTCTAACATTTCCTAACATACTAATATTGTATATATATATATATATAATATATATATATATATATATATATACAATAAGATTTTACAATAAACACGTGAAATAAATAATACGAAATATACATATCGTATATAAAAATATATATATAATCAAAATTACTCAGAAAGAACTGACACAAACTTCTATATTTTCTATATTTTTCACTTCTATATTTTGACTCTTGACCTCATGAGAGTTATTAACAAATACTACGTCAATTAGATCAACAGTGCTGCCGCCAAGCGTGGAGTAGTAAAGGGAGAAAGTAATCGAAGACAAACAGAGCAAGAACAAAATAATAACAATGCATAGAAAGAAATAAAAATAATACATATAATAAAATAAATGCAAAAAATAAGTAATAGATATTAAATAAGTTGCATAATATAACTATAGAAAAAAACATGACGTAGCGATTAGATCTTGTTGTGTTCATACATTAGATCTTGTTGTGTTCATACATTAGATCTGTTGTGTTCATACATTAGATCTTGTTTGTGTTCTATATATACATCTATATCTATGTATATAGATATAAAAGACGATCTACAAGGGCAAGATCAAATTAGATTACAAGAACTGACACAACTCACTTCTTTATTTCGACTGCCGGCGTTATCAAGGTAGAATTGGCCCTGCCTCTTCATGCAGGACCAATACTAAACTGATGTTGACATATAATATGAGTTTTATTAATTACTTCAAGTGTTATTTTCTCTGTTTTAACGTGTGTGTATGTACCAGAGGTTCTCAATCAATGTTGCTTGTGGACTCCCTGGGAGCTATATACCCCCTATGGGCCTCCAAGCGTGTTGTTCAAGTGGACCACGTTGAGAACCGCTAATATATACATATTAATATTCAGAAATATACAGATATATACAGAAATATTAAAAAAAATGTTACTTTATAATCATAGTTATTTTCAAAATGGGAACTGTGAAGCCTGTCCTACAAAGTACATCAGGATTACTACAACCAGACTATCAAGACGTCTTACCTTTCATCTTACAGCAGGTACCCCGAAAAACCATACGAGACAAGTACATAATACAACATTAACGAGGGAAATGTTAGAGAAAGGAATAACAACTTTAAGAATAGAAAATAATACCAGCCGCCTTCATATCCTCGAGGCCTTATACATCAAGGGCATCCAACCTTCTATGTACTCGTACATTCAGGCCAACAGTACAGGCATAATACCAAGTTGTAAGAACTTCGATAGTTCTTATAAACTTAATAGGCCTACACTGACAGGACCTCCAAGTAATGTGTATAACAAGTTGTAACCTTCCACTTGTCACAGTGGTCTTGGTTTTTCACAATGATTGTCTATTTCTATTTATCCTCTTAATTTTAATCATTTTAATGTTTGTTTAACCTTTTCAAAATTGTTATTATGTTAGTTTAATCAGTTTATACGATATACCTGATGATGATTTCAGTGAAATCGAAAGATTGTAAGTAAAAATATATTATTGAGTAACCCACGAAATTGTTTCTTCGATGTCTCTGGGACAACTCCTTCACGAAATCACTCCCTACCAAAGAAAACTAGTTAGAAAACTAGAAAACACCAGCAAAAAGGTCGTGAATGCGGAAGCTGCCGTCTACTTTAATAATATATATATATATATCATATAATATATACACATATATATGATTAGTTCAGATGGTGAACAATAGGAATAGAGTATTTTGTAGGTCAAATGTGCGGCTGTTAGAAGGTCCCATTCACTTGCTACCCAGTGAACCTCTGTTATTCCGCCAATAGGTATAGAGGCTGCACAGTTCGGAGAGGGAATCAGGAGTTCACTGCAATGTGAGGCTCATATTTTCTGCCAATATCCTTATCTGAAAAAGGTCTGTGTAACTTCTACACCTATTGGCGGAATGACAGAGGCTTTGCTGGGTAGTGAGTGACTGTAACCTTCTAACAGCATATATATATATTCAAGTAACAAAACTCTAAACCATAATAAGAAGTTAAAAAAAAATTGGAAATTGACAATTATTTAAGATACTCTTATAATTTAGTCGAAAGAAGTTAGTCTCTTTTCTGAATTCTAACTGCTATATAACATATATTTATATATGACTCTGTATCAGTGTGGCAACAACAGTATGAAACCCCTTGGCCACCACACAGTTGTAGATTCCTCATTTTATCTGAAGACAGCATGTTGACGAATAGTTGGTAACCTGATGAATCTTTTTATTGTCTTTATGTGTTTCGAAGTTTAATTAGTTGTTTATTTGGCTTCTAGATGTATTTATCCAAACTATGGATACATTACTTTATTCTACCTTAATTGCCAATAACCATTTATTGTAAGAGCAAAACAGTTGTCAATTAATTCAAGTTAAACCATATGAGTAGTTACTTTTTAAATTTTCAACAGGCTTAAGAAAGAGCAATTAATTATTTTAATGTTAGTTTGATAGCAATTAATTACAACAGAACAATTTAGGGAATAGTTTAATTGAATTTGAAGTAAATTACACCTTGAAGACCTGAAGCGTAAACAGGTTGTTCTTTAGCTCCAGCAGTAATAGCATTTGTCCATTTTAAGCGAAGGAACTCATTTCCATTTTTATTGATTCAAACCATACATTAATTTTGAGCATGTGAAGAATTAAGTAAAGTTGCAGTGCTTGTTATCTGAAACATAATTTCAAACTGTTTTGTTCTCACCTTGTTAAACAGGCATCTTGATTTGAAATGTAACTATTGTTTATTAGGGGGGAAACCAAGCAGTTTATGAAACTTACTCTTTAAGAGAAAGTTTTTGAGACGTGAAATATTAAAAAGAAAAAAAAAAGGAGAGAGAAATTACAAAATAATGGGGAGTTGTTGGTCAAGTGAGGTTGCTTTCTCGCAAGTTTCCGAGGGCAAATATGTAACGGGACCTGCTGACGGACAACCTTGGCTGAAACGAACCTCCTTTCCCAGCTGCTAGTGGTCTCTTCTTGTCCTCGCTTTCCAGACCTGCTTGAGTCTTCGGATTAAAACTCGTTGCGAGAAAGTAGCAAGGTCACGACCTGTTCCGACTCCACTATCCTCCAGTGACTCACATTCAACATTGATCCCACACACTGAAATCTTTAAAAAAAATTGCTTGTTTTTTTCAGCATTCAGTGAGCAGAGTGGTTTAGCTTGTGTTAAATTTTGCCCAGCTATTCAAAAATGAAAATAATATAATAATTAAATTCACAAAAATATTATTATGAATTATACCAATCTCTCAAGCTATTGAAATTTAATCAGATAACATAGCAAATTGACCAACTAAACATCATAAAACTTAACAAACATGGGAATTGTAACAAATAATATAACATAATTCTAATGAACCGGAATTGTAACCTATCTTCTAAAAAGGATGTTAGCAAAAATATGAGCATTATATATCGTTATATAAAAAAAATTGAAAAATTAAATAAAGAAGCGTTTGTGAAGTAGTCATGTTGTTTCAAATAATGATGATAAACAGAACGATCGTTTATCTTATGAACGATCTGTATTTCCTTATGAAAAACGATTTTTTTTATTTATTTTTTACAATTTTGTTTTCTCTCGTTTTTTCAGGTCTTTGCCAACGAGCTACCTCAAAAAAGGCTTAGGATGTTTTCATTTTTCCATTAACTTTGTGGTTAATTCTATGATTGTGAGGTCACGAATTCACTATGACAGTTCTGGACTCCCACTCACCCAACCACATACACACACACACACACACACACACACACACACATATATATATATATATATATATATATATATATATATATGCATTTAAAACCTTTATGTCTGATTCCACTTGATTTAACTTTGTCGAATATTTTTCAACATTTCGAAATCTTTTCAAAGAAATAAAAGTAAAATCTGGAATCAGATATAAAGTTTTTACATGCATTTATTCAAGAAGAACTGCTCCCAACTTTTACTCATATATATATATATATATATATATATATATATGCAGAAAAATCACAACTAAACACGTGATGCAATCAATGAAGTCCAAAACCACTAGGAAAAAGAAATGCTCTGAGGTTTTTCACTTTATGTCATCAGAGAGCAAACAAAGTAAGAATAAGAAGGTAATAAACAAGTTAACCAGAAGGAAGGTAGCAAAAAAGTCGTCAACGAAGACTTAAAAGAACGGATTAACACTCTTAGAGTCTGAAATTTCGGATTAACGTTCATGAGCAGAAGAAAAGAGGGAAAATACAGCTCTCCCTGTTGATCAACAATCAACAGTAGAACCACAGATGAGTTTGGTTAAAAACAAGGAAAAGTTAAAAGTTATAATTAAGAAGAGAGATAAAAAGGGAAGAGATAAATGTAAATAGACGTAGAATAAATTTGAAAGTGATGGTGGAAAGTGAAAAGCAGTCGAATGTAAAATTGAAATACATAAAGAAAGATGTAAATTAAAGTTAGTTAAAGAAGGTTCTGAAACTCAGACAGAAAAAGAAATGTAGCAAAGAAGGAATGAAACGAGTAAAGTAATCAAAAGAAGGTAGTTAATAAAGAACAAAAAGAAATAAAAAACACACTTACAATCTTTAATTTTTAGTTTAAACCGTCATCAGGAGAAATAAAAGAGGGAAACCAAATGCACTGATACAGAGACAGTTGGAGATCCAATAACAATAATTGATTAACTAAGTGATGAAATTTTGAATGAACCAATCAGACAAGTAAATACGTAAATAAACTATAATGTCACAACTTATTATGGAGGCTCATATATGAATACCTGTAGTCTATTTATGAAAACAATAAGCAAGTCAAGATCTTTCCACAAAAAGAAGCAAACCTGACCAGGAATATATGAGTTAAGATGGACCAATGATACCTAAAAACACACGTATATTGAAGTGACTAGTTCCTTGTCAAGGTGGCTTACTATGTATTGAATATATCGTTATTCTCGTTAAATTAGAGGTAGAATCCTTGAAAAATTAGGTGTATTGCTAATATTTTTTTAAAAAAATACATAAGTTTAACTTTTATCTAAACTAGCTTGACAACGGTTTTTTATGGATTCAAGAATACCTGAAATAAATAGCGCGTGGTATAGATTGTAGGGAATTAAAAAAAAAAGTAAAAACCAATAGAAATGCCTTGCAAAAAATATTAATGACTTGGAAAAAAATAAAGAACTAAGATAATTATTAGTAATGGCAATTAGGTATTCAGAGCAGTAAGTTGAGATGTCAAGAGGTCACGGGACTTGCTAAACGAGATTACTGCAAACAAGTCTAAAAAGTTGGCAGTCGTTGGAAAAAGTTTTACTCGTTCTATTGCGATGAATCAAGTATCGAATGCGTAAGTGACCGGTCCACACGCTCATTAAGTGCTGCTTTTCACACCTTCAAAAAGATCTCTAAAAAGATATTTCAAAATTAAAACCTTATTTAATAAAATACTAACACTGAATATTAATCAGTAAGTGACAATTTAAATTGTCAGTATAACTTTAATTTTTTGTACCAAACATTATTTATTAAAATCAAAACCAAACAATATAGAAATCAAGTGTCAATCTGTGTGTATCTGTGTTCATTTATGTTGTATAAATGGTCAAATCTAAAATGTATAAAACCTTTAAGCTATCAAGTCGAATATTATGCAAACTTCTCCATCTACGTTCTGAGTACATCTAATTTTATTAGTTCTCTATGACATATATTTTTAAATGTTTAAGAGTTTACAAAGACACTATAGGTTTACTAAATCTATTTTTCAAAATATGTGTTTTGCGGATATCTATATATATATATATAATAGATTCAATAATATATCGACCGTTTGATAGAATAGGTATGTTCTCTAATCGGGGTTCGGTCAATTTAAATTGACCGAACCCCGATTAGAGAACACACCTATATATATATATATAGTTCACACAGGAAAGAGAAAACACAAATAAAGACACACACAAAAGACTCACAACGATATTTCGACAGTCGTCGTCATCGGGTAGAAGTAGTCCCTTTGAGTAGCTGAAGCTAACTCAAAGGGACTACTTCTACCCGATGACGACGACTGTCGAAATATCGTTGTGAGTCTTTTGTGTGTGTCTTTATTTGTGTTTTCTCTTTCCTGTGTGAACTAATAGTCCTGTTGGACCATTTCAAGTTTTATATATATATATATATATATAATAAACACTTTTTCTTTTTCTCGGAGTTTGGTCAGGGTAAATATATGGAATCACCTTTTTGCCAACGTTTCGTCCTTATTTCAAGACATCCTCAGGGCTATAAACTAACAAAAAAACAATAAACAATGGACATTTGTCATTTCTACTTTAGAAACATCATTTTCAATTTGTTTATGATGTTTCTAAAGTAGAAATGACAAATGTCCATTGTTTATTGTTTTTTTGTTAGTTTATAGCCCTGAGGATGTCTTGAAATAAAGACGAAACGTTGGCAAAAAGGTGATTCCATATATTTACCCTGACCAAACTCCGAGAAAAAGAAAAAGTGTTTGTTAATATTTTGTGGTCAAGAAAACAGTACCATATATATATAATTTTATAAACACTCTGGACGTATTTATTCTTTCTCACGTGTTTTAGCACAACATCTGGTACAACAGCTATGTTAATAGCTTCCCATCTGTTGCTTGCTTTCTACCTTATTTACTTTTTTTGTCTGTTACTTGACCACAAAGTACCTTGAAAGGTTTTAAAACTTTTTCATTTATATATATATATATTTATATACATCGATAACAAGATTTTACACAAACACATGAAATAACAATCAATGATCAAACCACAATAAGAAATGGGAAAAAAAGACTAAGATCTTAAGCATAACAAGCGGTCTTCGTCAAAGTCAAAAACCCAACTTAGCTCGCTGACTCTGACGAACACCGCTTGTTACGGTTGAATGATCTTAGTCTTTTTTTCTCATTTCATATTGTGGTCTGATCATTAATATATATATATATATATAAATAACTGTATTTTGGATTTCAGGAAATATAGAAAACTCACTTGAAAATGTACAAATATGATAATTAGTAAGTTATATAATAAGATATATATATATACTTTGAATGTATAGAAAATTACCCAAAAGATGCAAAAATAAGTTCAGTGTAAGTAAAGTTACAAAAATAATAAACAGCTAACACTTACAGTTTCGAATTTTCTAATTTAACTACCATCAGGAGGATAAATACAGGAAGAGTAAGCACATCAATGCAGAAACGTGGAAAATAATTCTTATATACCATATAAATTAGATTATATGTGTAATTATAAGTGAAGTATAAATAATTTATATTTATTATAATATACATCAACATATATTTAAAATGAAAGTGATACACAGATAGAAACAGGTATAACTCACTTCTATATTTCGACGATTGTCGTCATCAGGAGTAGAAGAGTCCCGTAGGAAGTCAGGGCGGCGTCTCATGAGGGACTTTTCGCTTCCTGATGTCGATGATCGTCGAAATATAGAAGCGAACTATGCCTATTTCTATCTGAGTGTTACCTTAATTTTAAATCGTCTTTATTTAAAAGTCCGCTACACCGATTTATTTAACTGATAACATATGTATATATATTATACATACATCATTATAATTTATTTAGTATGAAACATATTAGAAATTGCTCAATTTTCTGGTACAAAACTAACTATCAAATCCAAGTTTTCAGTTTTATTTAAATCCTGCCAATTGGCAAACATATATGAAAGCATTAGTATCAGAGTTGCTGTGTAATATATTTGTTACAACTTATCCATTTAACTAGTGGATTCCCAATTTATTTAATATTTTTTTACCTTGGGAATAACATACTTGAACGCTATAAATATAATATTATATTTCATATTTTATAAATAGAACACTTAAATATATTACATTGTTTAAATTTTTTACAAAGAAAAATGATTTTCTATAATCTGATGGACTATGGTTCAAGCTTTGAGGCTGATTTTGGTGGACAATTGCATATATATAGTTAGTATATATTAGTTTCATTTATGAATATGACTTTAATCATAACAAATTTATTTATAATACAGTTATTTAAGGCTGTTTTAGGGACTCAGAGTCTTGCTTCCCTCAGAAGAGGTAGACCACCACAGCGTCTGACCTTGTTTGATTTATTGGCATGTACCTCGGTCTTTCGACCACACCACGCAATAAAGCAGACCAGGCCGATGTTTTTTACGTGGGGCCCTTTAGCCACGCTGAGCAGAGATAACTGTTCCCAAGGGAACAGGGGCCTCATCCCAGCGCGCCCAACCGTCTGACCGTTAATTACTATGCCCTGAGAATCAGCAGTTAGACCTAGTAACTACTAGATGTTGCCCGGTTGAAAACAATCTCTACTAATTTAGGCCGAGGTGTCGGCTGAATATTCTTAAAATATGAGTATCCCAGCGAGCAAGACCCAAGTAGATTTAAGAATGAGTGGAGTTGTTGATTATATCGTGATATTAGTCCAGGAAGAGAAGGCTTCATGTAGCAAGCAAATCATGAGTCACTGTGTGATTACCGCAACCAGGGTCAGATGGACACGGTGCCATGCTTTCTTTTTTATTTAACTAATGAAGTTTATTTAATATTTCGTCATGTTTCACCATGCTTTAAAGCACGTTCCATAAGTGCAGCATTACAAACACTCGAGAAAGTCAGGTCATGGATGAATACTATAAATATATTTTGGTATAAAATTCTAAAATTTCGTAGCATTTTTTAATCTATTTTCGTCAAAATACCACTCATGGTGTCTGCCACTCCCTTTGCTATGCAACTATGCTACCGTAAACAAAACTCAATATTCACTCTTCCTATGATATCAGAGGTAAATGAGCATTGACGATTTGCTCTTCATTTACCTTTGTAAAGGAATGGTTGTTTTGTAGAGACACCCTATAGACGATATCATATAAAAGCGGCTGCCTCGTAATGAAACCTTATTGAAGTGCTCTCAATTTATTCATAATCTACATCAAAGAGTAGTCACTATTTCATAATGTTTCATATTTTTTGTTTAATTTTTTTCTGAAGACCATTAAAGATATGGGGACTGAATCACAACTACTATGTAGTATTTATTCATATCGGAAAATAAATTGACGTCTCCTTTGTTTTATTCAAACAAACCATTTCAAACTGGTGGTGTTCTCTGTATTAGATGAATGGAATTGGTTGTTTTTTTCAACCTTTTTTTTCGTCAACACATTTTAGTAAATCACAATTATATAAAGGAATTGAAATTTTGTTGAAAACAGCAGTCAAAGTAAATTCATTTTCCTTATTAAAAAAAAAAATGATAATATGTTGAAATAAGAAAATATCTTCAAAATAAGGAAGCGGATATGAACATAATTGGTTTATCTTTTGATACATAGATATATTAAGAAGATACAGGTATAGTAAGACGCAACAACAAAATAAAGGAAAATAAAAGAACTATAAGGCACTTTACTGAAGAGCTTGACTAAGTATAGTAGGAGGGAAGCTTTTATCATATGTGTACTGTTATATTAATTACTCAAGAAAGAATATATATATATATATATATATGATCAAACCACAATAAGAAAATGGGAAAACAAGACTAAGATCTTTCAACCGTAACAAGCGGTCTTCGTCAGAGTCAAAAACCCATGGGTTTTTGGGTTTTTGACTCTGACGAAGACCGCTTGTTACGGTTGAAGATCTTAGTCTTGTTTTCCCATTTTCTTATTGTGGTTTGATTATTGATTGTTATTTCACGTGTTTATGTGAAATCTTTATATATATATATTGTTAAACATTTGCCAATTTTTATTTTTTCCTTTTACGAGTAAATTTTTCTAAATTTCTGAATATGGCTTTCCACCTTTCCGGTAAGTATAAAGACATAGTATTTGCCGAATTGCTTTATATCTTACCGGAAAGGTGGAAAGCCATATTCAGAAAGTTAGAAAAATTCACTCGCAAAAGGACAAGAATAAAAATTGGCATAATTTTTAACAAAAGAAGTTTGAATGAAGGTCTGCTCCCAAAATGCACAAATATATATATATATATACAACTAAAAAATGATTGATCGGGATGCGGTCATATTACCGGTCAGTAATATGACCGCATCCCGATCAATCATTTTTTAGTTGTATATCTGTCACACGGTCGAGAAGTTATTAGTGTTTATATATATATATATATATATATGCAGATAAATCACAATAAACACGTGATGCAATCAATGAAAACAAACCACAAGGAAAAAAAAGAAAACGGATGGAAAAAATGCTCTGAGGCCTTTCAATTTATGTCATCAGAGAGCAAAGATGACATAAATTGAAAGGCCTCAGAGCATTTTTTCCATCTGTTTTCTTTTTTTTCCTTGTGGTTTGTTTTCATATATATATATATATATATATATTATATATATATATAATATATATGCAGAAAAATCACAATAAAAAACACGTGATTCAATCAATGAAGTTTAAATTTCCACAAGGAAAAGGAAAGCAATAGAACTGAATGCTCTGAGGCCTTTCACTTTATGTCATCAGTAAGTAAATAAGTAAGAAAATGAAATGACTATTATAACTATTACTATTATTATAATAATATATTAATTATATATTAATTATAATAATAATATTAAATATTATAATTATAATGACTATTATAACAAATGAAAATGAAATCAAAATGAAAAAGTTTTCTATTGTTTTCCTTTTTCCTTGTGTTTTAAATTTCATATATGTATATACATGCAAAATGAAAGTTTATCAGGACTTGGTCAGTTCTTCAGGTTCAAATTAAACTCTCATTACCAAGTTTCGGTTTTTAAATAAATTAAAAACCTAACGTTGGTAATGAGAGTTTAATTTGAACCTGAAGAACCGACCAAGTCCTGCTCCCAAAATTGTATATTTCTGCCTATGAAAAGTTTATAGGCGGAACACTTAGTCATTTGAAACTGAACTATCTTAAAAATTAAACTAAATTAAATATGATATTTACCAATTAAAATGTTATTATTTTTATATGATTTAGATACTAATACTGCCTAAAATTTTATATTTATAAAGTATTATATCAATACTGGCTAAAATATGTGGTGACCGATAAAACAGGTGGACTACTCTGGTCCCCATGAATAAGCTGTCAGTCATGCATACATACCACATTTGTTTATATTAGAGTGATTAAGTTTTATGAATGGATATACCAAGAAATGTAACCTGTACTAAAAGCGCTAACTAGTGGGAGCCAACCTCCCACAAGTGAACCTAAAGACCCGAAGAAGACTGATTCGAAGAAGTAGAATGGAAGTGACTTTCTCCCAAAACGTAGGGAGCCTGAATGGGCATTATCAATAATGGTTTGTATAGATTCTGCAAAGATGAGGAAGAAACATCGTTGCACCTGCTGGCTGACCGCCAGGTAACTTTGCTGCACAGAGAGAAGTGCTTCGGGACACTCAACAAACAATAGAATAACTTTTATCGCTGGACCAGCAAAAGTGTTGAGCTTCTTATAGGTGTTGAAGCTAACTGCTGGGGTACTTTAGTACAGAAGAGGCAGTACAATAGCTTTTTTTTAAGAGGCAGTGCTATAGTCTCCTTCAAATAAAAATTAAAAAAAGTGCTAAATTTATGTGATGTCTTGTAGTGTTCCTTTTTTAGTGAATATATTTTATTTAGTTTGTCCAACCGTTTTGACTTATATATAAATGAAATTTATAAAAGTAGGGAATCCATTTAAGTACATAATTTAGAATTTATAATTCAATTTCAGTAGTTCCTTGTGTGCTAGAGTGTTTTTTGTACTTCTCCTATTATTTCTATAGGCTCTTTATTGTGTAATACTTTCTCGTATTAATGGTTTTTAAAACAATGCAAAAAAAATACTAAAACTACAAAACAATTTCAAATCAATTAAAATAAATTAAAAAAAATTAAAACAATTAAAAATAATAATATATGAAATTATTTTAATGATTTGATATGACACCCAAAACAATGAAATACAAGAGCTTACAATATTAGATGAGCAATATTACATTTATAAATGACACAAACACTATATATAATAATATGGAAAGTTTTAGATAAATAGGTATCTTGAGAAGAGACGATATGCCACAACAGAATCAGTCCGAGGAATTGTCGTGAACAGAATAAAAAAATCTTTAAGGGCTATAAAAAGATTCTGAACTTCTTAGAAATAACTTATTATAGCACATCCTTTCTGTCCATTGAATAAGTACTAATATATAGATTTTTTTTAATCCAAAAACTTCAGAATGGATTAATATAATGCGAACGAAAGAAATATTTGGTGTAAGTATAAATTTTACGGGGGCGTTAAAGTGATTAAAAATGATTACCTGAATGGAAATTTTCTTGATTTCAAGAAGAGGACTCCAGTCTGGTATCTGATGTGGCAAAAAGTAATAATGAAACCAAGTATTTCAGTAAAAATGAGAAATCATAGTGGGTACCTGGATACAGGGTAGTGACTTAGCGAATAGATTGGAGTAATTGAAGAATAGTTGAAGAGGAAAACTGATAAAAGGTGGTAAACAACCATCTATTATAGTTTGGACATCTTATTCCAATTGTATTTAAATGTTTAAGAAAATACTATATCTTGAAAGCAAGGATTTATCAACATATATTTCCTTATCTGCTACTTATGCAAGATACAATTAACACTATACGACTAATACAGACTCTGTCCAGAAGTCGCAGACACCTTTGATCGCATTCAATCTGAAAGGGAGCCAATCGAATTTAAGAGGGAAAGGTTTTTTTTCAAATCATACCTATAAATAATAGAAGTAAGATATAATTCTTTAAGAATTTATTTTGAAATCGAATAAAAAAATTAAAATCGAAAACTGATATAAAAAAGAAAAAGGGAAGTTTGATGAGACTCTGACCCCATTAGTATGAGTCAGATCTTAATAGGAAAAACTTATTTGACCACCTCCTTCTTTAAACAGAGAACTAAATTTATTATTATTAATTATTAGTAGACAAAGGAAAACGAAGTAAAATCAAATGAAAGTCTTAGAATCTTTTTATGAACTTAGACTCATTAATTACCTTTACTAGTAGTATTTCATTAGTTAATGAATTCTATATTAGAATTCCGTTTTTACTTAAAATGAAAGTAATTTTTATTCATTTGTTAATGAAATATGTAAAACTGAAAAAAAAAGGAAAAAATGGAAAGTTAGTTCATATGGCTGATTTTTCACAGTTGAAATTAAATTCAATGTTTGAACTGAAAAGCTATTTGATGGAGTTAGCGTTACAGAACGAGGCTATCCATTCACTAGAATGTCACATATGACTCAATTAGTTAATTAAATACTTGTAGCTGTAGTTTTAATTGTAGTACTATATATATTTAAGTTATTGAAAACAAAGTTTACTTGGAGCAGAAGTAATTTGAGAATTTGAAGATGGCTCCGATGATGAAGATACAACAAGAAATAGTGTGAAGAGGATTTGTAGAAGGAAAGGTCGACTGCACGACGACAACCTCATGATGTCCGGCAAGTGTCCAGGGTGGTAGACTTAACTTGGCATTAAGTTCCAGCTCTTTCTTATAGTGGCTACTTCCCCTACTCCCTGCTTGGTGATCAAACCAGACTGTCCACAGCGGACAGGCACCACAAGTCCCATCTATCTCTCGGCCAAATCAAAGCTTGCACCTTCTTTTAAATCGAAGCAACGCTCTCAATCACCTCTGACCCAATTCATAAATTAAATATGTGTAGCTACTGTTTCGGCTGTCGTCAGATTATCTGTTTCCTATAAGATTGGAAAAAAATTTGAAATAATTTATACTAAACTTTACTATATATTAAACATATTATCAAACTTCTTGACCATTAATTTAATGTTGTATTCATTTTCATGTCGTGTAAGCTCATGCTTGGAGTTTTTTCTTCTAATAACTTAAGGAAAAGCGGTTCGCTAAATCCATTCAAGCGACCTCAAAGATGATGGAGCCACTCATTGAGTGGCAGCCACCCATTGTGGACGGAGTCTTCAGGAGGTAAGGCTACTTCCATTTTTTTTTTTGTAAAATACTTCTTGGATTTTTTGCATGAATTGTATACACTTCCAAAATTTTTTCTTCTAATAAATAGCTAAAAATGTTCTCTTAATAGGGACAGGATATTTGAGTGCCAAAAGACAATTGTCTCAATGTAAAACAGTCTTGAGCCACTCTGCTAACAATGTTCCAACAGTTTATTCCAGAAACAACCCCTGAAGGAGTATTACGATGATTCAGTAGTTTTGAGGCACTATTCTAGTTTGAAATCTCTTTGGTTGAGTTTTTATGTATTGTATGATCTCACTTTTATCAGTCGTCAAATATATAATTCTTCCTTAAGCATTTCTTATTCTAGCTCATATGTTCAAAGAATATGTAAATATTTCAACTTTTAAATATTCAATATTGATAAATTTAATATTTATCCCAACTAATTTTTAGAAAGCTATAAATAAGTTTTTAACAGTTTAACATAATAACCGTTATTTTAATATATTTTTGAAAGTTTATGTTAGATTACTTTTGAATTAATATAAACAAAAAGAAGAAAGCTGTTTGACTACTAATTTTAGAGAAAAAATGTGAAATATTACAGATGTGCTTAATTGTTTTTTGGTTGGAATATTTGTTTTGCCGGATACTCTACCCACAACACCGTCGGCTGAATGTATTAATTTATATCATTCCACTTTCCTCGGTTTTGTGTCGAGACATAGATTCATTCATCACATGAATGTCTCATTCCTACTTTCAAAATTGCACAGAATTGTAATTTACGAACCAACCAAACTAACAGAATAACCTTACCTAATTATGTAAGGTTACACACAACACCTCTATCACAGCTATACACAAAAAGATACATACTTATGTATGACAAGACTTCACAATAAACACGTGAAATAATAATCAACATCTAAACCAAAGTAAGAAATCAGAAAAATGACTAAGATCTTTAAACGAAAACAAACGGACTTCTTTAGACTTAAACTGACACTGAAACAAGGTGATGTAAAAACCTCTAGTGTGGGGTTGAGAAGAGTGGGTGACAAGAGAGGATTTTAAAGGGAGTAAAGTGCAGGAAAAAAAATAGAGGGCTAGAAGGAAAGTGAGAATAAAGGAAAGAGTTCTGGTAGGAATAAGTAACAAACTATCTGATAGCTGCCAACCCTCGTACATAGAGCTATCGCCTCATCATACCGAGTTGAGCTTGAATAAACCATTACCAATGTTTATATGATTTAATCTATGATCAAACCACAATAAGAAATGGGAAAACAAGACTAAGATCTTTCAACCGTAACAAGCAGTCTTCGTCAGAGTCAAAAACCCAACTGAAACACTAGATGCAGAAAACATCTGGCGAGGAGTTGAGAAGAGTGGGAGGGAAGAGTGGTATTTTAAAAGGGTGAAAGCACAGGAAAGGACTAATGTCCAGAAAGGGATGTTTGGGGAAACAAAGGAGTACAGTAAGAAAAAGTAAAAAACTATCCGCTAGCTGTCAACTTTCTTTGAAAAGGCTATTGCCCTCGTAACGAAAGTATCAAGTTTGAAGAGACCGTTACTAATGTTTATAATATTTGATTTATTAAATTTAATTAGAGACGATTCAATAATATTTCTTACAACATTAATTTTTCATAGGTAATAAATGTAGCTCCTGTCCAATCAATATGATGATTTTCATTTTTTATATGCAAGTATAAGGCACTACTTTTTTCCTGTCTACTTACGTTGTATTGGTGTTGTTTTACACGTGTCTATCGATGATTTAATCTATTAAATTTATCGGAGATGATTCGATAATACTTCTTAATAACACCGATTTTTCATATGTAATCATTTTAGCTTCTGTTCAATTTATACTATGATTATCATTATTTATTTGAAAAAATAAGGCAAATATTTATTTCAAAAAAATATTTGAAAAATATTTTCCTAAAACAAAAACTCTCGTCCACTCCATAGGAATTAGCGGATTCGTTAAAAACAGTGATTGAGTAATTAATAGATAATTAATCAGGTAGAAAGTCAGAGAAAAAAAGAGTAACATTTAAAAAGAGTTTAAAATGACAATAATATCAATATCAATGCAAAATATTTTTGAGCAAGGTGATCTAAGACTTGAGTTTTCAACACTCGATTAAATTTCATAATGCCATTTTATGTAATGATTTTGATCAATCTTGCAAACTTATATAAGCTATTAATTAATGATTATTAAGACTCAACTAGCAAGATTGATCAAAATCATTGAGCTTGAATAAACCATTACCAATGTTTATATAATTTAATCTATGATCAAACCACAATAAGAAATGGGAAAACAAGACTAAGATCTTTCAACCGTAACAAGCGGTCTTCGTCAGAGTCAAAAACACAATGAAATTGCATTATCAAATTTAATCGAGTGTTGAAAACCTCAAGTCTTAGCTCACCTTGATCAATAATATTTTGCACTGATATTGATATTATTGTCATTTTAAACTCTTTTTAAAGTTACTCTTTTTTTCTCTGACTTTCTATGAATTACTCAATCACTGTTTTTAACGAATCCGCTAATACTATGGTATATACTATGTTTTAGTATAGAATATAAAAAAGTATAGTATTACTTGGCTGTTGATTTTGTTATTTCAGTTACCTGTGCAATTATAAAGACTTCAAGTAAATAATTTAGTATTTGAAACTTTTCCTTAAATTGCTTTTGGAAGTTATTTCTTTCCTACTCATGTTTGTACACTATTGTTCAACAACTTTAAAATATTTTCTTATAGAACTTCGAATGTGCAGTTTACCATCGTTATTGTATTATTCGGAGATTAAGGTTATTTTTTTATGATAATACATTAAAAGAGGTTATTTTTTCTAAACAAGCTTTAAAAACGTTTGTTTTTGTTAGAATTACTAATATACAACTATACTAAGTTACGGATTGAAGTGATTTATTTCTTTGCTAAATGGATAATTTGTATATCTCACAATTTAATGAGTTACCTAAAAAATTCGTTTTAAAAGAATATATAATAGTTTTCTTAAAAGTTTAATTTTAATTTAAGAAGAATTTTGAACATTATCTAGTAACTTAAAAGCAACAAACATTCTCATTACTTCTATAAATGAGTCATACGGGTCAGTCCTAAAGAATGAAGTGCGGAACACGACGGCGTGGCAATGGTCAGTCAGTTACTGAACACAATCTTCAAGCAGAAAAATGTCGTAAAATCAGAGTTTCACTTATCAGTCATGTAATTACATTCAACCATCCTCTTATTATTTATGAACATGCACATACAAAACAGATTATAATAAAAATATAAAAGCTAAATGTAATAGTGCAATGGAAACACTGAATTACATACTTGTTCTTCACTTTGTTTCCGGTTTTACAATATTAACACTAATTCAATACACAAATTATAAATTTCAAGTAAATTAAATCACAATGGAGATTGAAAAGGTATTAGACACATTTCCTTCCGTCTACCAGAAAGACTTCAGATTCTTCAAAGGCACGAAGCCTTCAAAACCGTAAGTAACCTGTTCTAACTTTATATGTGTTCCTAAGCTTTTCGGCCATATAACAACAAAAAACAATCAGGCCGACTAGTTTAACATGCTGCCCATTAGCCACTATAGATTACTCCAAAGTGCCCGAGGTGACCACGCGGAGGCGTGCCCGCATGATACTACGTCGCGAATCAATACTTACTTCACGCATCAGTATCAGGTCAGCGTAATCAAATCGAGAAAAAAAAAATTGCCTGATACTTAACTTTTAACCTTACCAGCAGGGGGAAAAAAGGGGAGGGGAGTTTTCATTTTACTCGACTCCCATGGGTCACTACCGGGAATGCAAGCACTCTTTTCATTTTTCCTATTTTTTATTTTTATTTTCGGTATTTATCAATGAAGGCCTTTTTGTACGCACTTGCTACAAACATTCCCGTATCGAGCATGAACTTCCACCGTAGCAAGGAAAAACGCTACGGTAACCGTAAGTAAACAGAAAAACCGTAAGTAAACAAAGTAATCATGTAATTTTAATGTACTAAAGCGTTAGAAAGAATGAGTGCCCTTGCAATGGAGACTGGGCGGCGTATGTCAGCTCTGTTCAAGAAACTATCTTCTCTTAGATACAGTAGTTAGATCAAGACAGAAAGTCACGCTGAAGGTATTCATGTATGATGTGAATTGAATAGTAAGGAATAAAACCGTTATGAAATCAGTATTCTCAGTGATTTATGTTACTTCTTAATTATTACCTAGTAAGTACACATGAATTGTTTATAATAACTTACTTCTCAGTCTAGACCAGGGCTTCTTAAACTTTTTTATATAGCGACCCCCTTCAAGCTTAGGAAATTTTAAACGACCCCCTCCTCCATATAATGAAATATATATTAACCGTAGATGTAGATGTAATATCGCACTATTTTACAATGTAAATAAAATAAGGATTAAAGAATACGTACCCATTCATTTCACATATATATAATTGGAAACGTTGATGGGATATCGGTCGCAATAAAACACAATAAATAGAATGACATAAAACTATATATATATTTATTCAATAGAAAAAATAAACTTTTGTAACAATTTTTTTATAAGAAAACATAAAACTATATCTATATATTCAATAGAAAAAATAAACTTTTGTAACAATTTTTTTAATAAAAACATATTATTAACATCAAACAATATTAATGTGACGGATGTGATTGTTTATTTTTACACAAATAATTAAATCTAGGCTCAATTTGAGTTAGTGCAGATCGTAATAAATTTTCAACGTTTATTAAAGTTGAACGGTATTTTGATTTTATGTAAGTTAATGTGGAAAAGGCTGATTCACATAAATATGTTGTACAAAATGGCAGTAATTTGTTCATTGCCATTTCCGATAGTAGGGATATTCTGATTTGATTTCTATCCAAAATTCATGCACAGGCACTTGAGAAAATCTGAGTCGCAAGGTAGTATCACTTGTTAATTCGGCAAATTCTTCTTGTGCTTTTAAGTTTAAAAAATTAATCTCTTCTATTTCAATTGAAAATGGATTGCAAATCCATTGTTGTGTATCGATATCATTGGGAAAATACCTATGCATGTAAACTTCTATCTCCTTCAAATGATTAACTATAATTTTTGTTATAGGAGTATCTTTTTTTGAAATATTGTTACTAATTATATACTCCTCAGTAAATGGAAACATTTCGAGCGATCCATTTTCCACTCTGTTCTTCCATATAAGAATTTTTTTAACAAAGGCCTCAAGTTTATTTTTTAACATAAACATATTAACGCAGACTCCCTGCATTGATAAATTCATATCATTGATTTTATCAAAAATATCTGCCAAATAGCATAGCTTGAGAAGCCATAAGCGTCTGGGTACTTATAATCACTAAGTTATCTTGCAAACACTGACGCCGGCGGCCAGACATAAAGTCGAACGTTCAGTTGAAAATCGAGGAGCGCGTTGTATTTATTATTTTAAATGCTACTACCATATTTTCATTTATAGGCCCTGCATAACAGTTTTGCATTGCCACTTTTTTCAAAAAATAGTTATAATAAAACTACAATAGTATTTTGTATGATTTTTATTTGTATTTATATTTGTACGTAGTGTGTATACTAATTTTAAAATTTTATTTATAATGATCGAAAAGTATCAGATCTTTGCGACCCCCTTTCAGTAGTCTCGCGACCCCCCTGGGGGTCGCGACCCACAGTTTAAGAAGCCCTGGTCTAGACCACCAGAATGATTGACTCCATTTTCAATATTACTACAGCTGCTAACTCCCGCATCTCTTTTACACCTTATGGACTTTCAGGGGAAGTTAATGTTGTGCTGACTGTAAACAACTATCTAGAAACGACAAAGAGAAACCAGCTCACCTTACCAACTTACCAACCACACACTCAGAAATATCAAACCTCCCACGAATTTTTCCTATCTTCCCCAAGCACTGTGAATGTTTTCAGATTTCATTAAGTTCATTTCTCACATTTATCAGAGTACTAGCTGACCTGCAAACTTCGTAACGCCAACTGTTAGTGAATGTCACTAAATGTCATATACATTTATACTTATACAAATTACTAAGTATATTTTGCTTAAGTAATATTTTGCCTAAAATATCTGCAAAAGATGAATCATATGGTAAACATCAGATAATTGATTCCATGATATATTAAACTATTAGAATATTGATGGTGAACTTTATCTTACCTGTTTATTATTTCTCGATGTAAAAATATTTTGCCAATATTTTTTCATTGTCGTGCTTATAAATATATAACATGTTTTTGTTTTTCCTATCTGGTGCAAGAACGAGTAAATTTGATGGTTTTCAAACTCGTGAACACCCAACGTACAGCTGTCCATGTGAGAAGCATGGATTTGTCAAATTTAATACACATACTTGCAATGATTGTCCCTGTGCTTTGTTAATGGTCATTGCAAAGGCTAGCCGCACAGGAAACTGTAGACGTTTGAATTCAAATTGACGATCCGTTATCATAGGAATGCGTGGTAGTAGAACATGTTCCCTTAGTGTTTTCCGTTTAAAATGGTTACCTCAATTATGTTATTCGTTAATTTTTTTACTGATAGCCTAGTCCTATTTCATAGTCGTGGTGGATTTATATTTCGTAGAAGGATGTGAAGGAACCAATTTACAAAGATATATTATGCGGTGGCATTCCTGATAGTCCCAATGAATATAACAATTCTATTGGATAATTAATTGATTCATCGTGATTGACAACAGTATCTACGGACTTATATGTTGTTTCTTCACCAGGTATTTGATTTTGAATTATGCAGTTTATTGAATTCACATCAATGTTTTTGGGTGCCAATATAGCAAGCTCAATGACTCATTGATTATTTTTATAATTCTGCGATAAATTTGGAAAAACTTTGGCAATCAATTCATCGGTAGATTTTACAATGTGACAAAAGTTTTCTGGTAATGTAATAGTGTGTGGATTTGACCATTTCCATTTTACCATTCCCAATATCTAACAATTGTTTTGCAAATCGTTCAGAAGATTCACCTTGTAACTGAACACGTATATTGGTCTTTAAATAAAATTTGCAAAGAAAGTTGTAAATCTTCAAAGGAAAATTTAAAAAGATGCGTAAATATCTAAAAGGACATAGTTCTCTAATATACCACGATAGGAAACTGAAATTAACATGATATGAAGAATATGAAAAATTTCTTAATTAACATGATATGAAAATTCTCTTAATTAACATGATATGAAGAATATGAAAAGTCTCTTAATTAACACGATGTGAAGAATATGAAAAGTCTCTTAATTAACATGATATCAAAAGTCTGTTTCCGGAGAGGTGGCAACCATGGAACACAATCTATGTGGAAGCAATGCAATGGCCTTGAAGAGGTTAATGATTTTTGGCAAAGCATACTTAAAACAAACAAAAGTTATTGGTGCTTCTCGAGTGATAATTATGAACTTTATTAAAGAACTTACAATTCAATGTTAATTGTATTTTATTTTAGGAATGATAAAAAAAACAGTAGATTAGGACAGATGTGACTGCGGTTCGTGGTTCGCACAATTTAAATCACTCTCTTGTCCTCAGATCAATAATAATAACAAAAAGCTATCGGATTATTTCAGATCAATGATTGCCAGTTTATTATAACTGATGAAATGATTATAGCTATATTAAAGCAAATAGAAATCATTATTTATTATGTATGAGTTACGTCAACACAATAGTCATATCAAAATAAAATCGAACTCAGTTCCTAACATAAAAGCCCTACAGTTGTATTTATACTCTTTTTACCTGCACCTCTAATGACAGCATCTAATGAAAGTTTAGAGTGCACTTGATGTAATGCATTCTATGTAGGTTTAAAAACCACCATATATATATATATATATATATATAAATATTAAAGATTCCACATAAACACGTGAAATAACAATCAATGATCAAACCACAATAAGAAATGGGAAAAAAAGACTAAGATCTTTCAACCGTAACAAGCGGTCTTCGTCAGAGTCAAAAACCTAACTCAGTGGGGTTTTTGACCATATATATTATATTATATTATATATATATATATATATATATATATATATATATATAAAGATTTCACATAAACACGTGAAATAACAATCAATGATCAAACCACAATAAGAAATGGGGAAAAAAGACTAAGATCTTTCAACCGTAACAAGCGGTCTTCGTCAGAGTCAAAAACCTAACTCAGTGGGGTTTTTGACTCTGACGAAGACCGCTTGTTACGGTTGAAAGATCTTAGTCTTGTTTTCCCATTTCTTATTGTGGTTTGATCATTGATTATATATATATATATATATATCAAGTTACTTAAAACCTAAAATAAATTTCAATGTGAATGTGAAAACTATGTTTCTTATATTTTCCAATAATATGCATTTTTAACTTTACACAGTAAAAGACATAAACTGGTAGGCCTAGTTTAGTAGGAGTAATACGTTATGACAAATGGAAAATGGTCTTAGTTAGAAAGTTATTTATCAGCGTATGACGTGATGGGAGGTAGCGAAAGACTAATACTGAATTGACTAAAAACTAATGTGAAGAAGACTGTCACGCGATGTGGAAGACGTCTGCGCCCATGAAGAAAGGAGCTTCTCACTAGGTCAGTTTGAGTTGGCTAGAGTGCGGGTAACTGCTACACCTTACATTCGTTAGGAACACCAAAACATCGAGTAATGCTTCTAAACAACTTACTCAACCTCCCAAACTCATCTCGTCTTTGCTTTTTTGGTTTCTAAAATAATATATTCATATAGTCACAAGTTTTTAAATTTGAAATTAATTACAAAAGAAATTGATCAATTGTAAAAGACTGTGAAGAATAAGTTATTAACTGAATGAAGGATACATGAAGAAAAGTAAGAAATTTTAATATTAGATTTAAATGTTTTTATATGAAAACCCATCATATTAAAGTAGATACATTTCAAAATGACTTATCACTTACTGAAATTGTGAATTTGAGGGATACAATTTATTTGAATAATTGATATGAGAAATCAGTCGTATAAATTGTTTATTTAAGAATTTTCATTATCCATTTTCTTAAATCGTTTTATATAAGACAAATCCGTTATAATTAGATACATTAAGGACATGCAATAGTAAAACAAAATATGCGATTACTTGTTATTTTTTTGGTTTGTTATGGTTGATCTTCCTTCTCTATTCATATTAAGAAAATGGCTCTATTAGAAATTAGATAAACTAATTGTGCCACTGTATTTTTAAAACTTATAGTTTGCCAGATATACATTATATATATATACATATATATATAAACAAAATAAAATTTTATCAATACAAGGTCAGTTCTTTAGGTTCAAATTAAAGTCTTATTGCCAACGTTTCACTTTTTATTTAAAACTATTTCCTTTGGCAGAAAATAACTTATCATTAATATATCTATTTATAACTGATTTTATCTTATATAAAACTACTTATAGAAAATGGATAATACATATTTTAAATTTTTCTGCCTATAAAAAAGGTTTTAAATGAAAAATCGAATCGTTGGCAATAAGAGTTTAATTTGAACTTGAAGTACTGACCGAGTCCTGAAAACCATTGTTTTGGTTATGCACGGTTAATCACAAAAACAAAAACTGGAATGGTACACACTGAACTTTGCAACAAGTAATAGACTTAATCATCAACAAATTAACTCAAATAACTTTATGATTGCATAAAAAAACTTTTAAAGTTCAATACAAATTAAATTTATTTGTTTGGATCGGTTCTGATAACAAATTTCCTTTTTTAGTGTTAAGAGTAGAGCACGTCAAGTATTACAGGTAGAAATTTTTCTGTCTTGAATTTCACGTTTTTAGCATCATGCTGTGTCTTTCAGTGATCCAAAATTTTTGAACCTTTTATTATAACAAATTAATTTTAGGTACTGACTTTATGCAACATTTTAATATTTTTTAGTGAGAAGTTTTTTAAAAAAAATAATTTCTATATTTACAAAATGTACAATGCTTCATTTCTATAATGTATGTTCCTTAAATAACCATACATCATATACTCGTATACGAAGCTATTTTTGCTAAAATCCTTCCTAACAATATGACCAGTATCCAGTAATCGTGATATTATGATTTTTTTTTTCAATTAATGTTAATATTGCTTCTATATCATCTACAAAATTTTAATTCTGCAGAGTTCGTAGTTCAGAAAAAGAAAATAGATTTAAATTTACCCAATGGGCAATGAAGTAGCTTTCCCATTATTAATATTGCTAAAAAACTATAAAACACATCTTGACATGCGAAATAACCCTTACAGTGAAGGAACATATTCACTATAAGGGTTGTTTTTTGGTATATCAATTTGAAATATACACTATGAGACATCTAGCGTACCCAAGAACTGCACAGACACACATACACACTCATCTTTATAAATAAAATAATGATTTTGTCTGTACATTGCTTAGAACTGACTCATTTCAAGTTTTCTTTACGTTTCATACATTGGAGAAACCGAATCCACCCTTAGAAAAATTTCTGTCGGTTTGTCGGTTTGTCGGTTTGTCGGTTTGTCGGTTTGTCGGTTTGTCGGTTTGTCGGTTTGTCCGCAAAACTTTGTCACAGGTAAACTCAGCTACCATAAGACATATAAAGCTGAAACTTTTACAGTAGTTTTGTGTAGGTCTAACTTAAAATATAGGCTATGAATTGATTGGAAATTCAACGTAGAAGTGAAGTTATGGACGTTTAACGCAAAAATGTTTGTCACAAGTAAACTCAGCCACCATAAGATATAGCGAGCTGAAACATTGACACTGGATTTGTGTGTGCCTAACTTAAAATATGGGCTCTAAATAGATTATTAATTCAGTACAGAAGCGAAGTTATGGGGCTTTTAGCTGTATTTTCCTAACTTCACAGACAAGTTTGTTTTGAAAATACACAGGTGTGGCAAGTAGGTATTGTTAGTTGATTTTAATTTCAATTGAGCATATGAATATATTGCGTATTTGACATCATTGAAATGGTGTTTCACAGAGTTAAGGATGTACTATCTATTGAGAATAAATGTTTTGTAAACGAGCAATTCTCAACTCTTAATATGAACAGGGAGGAAAAATCAACAACAAGTTCTTACGCTATATAAAGCCGAGGAAAGAACTTACAAGTCAGTAAAGAGATTGGATTAGTGACGAAGAAGCAGTTCATTATCTAATTGAATTTCTTGACTCTGAATTTATTTCTCCTGGACTGCCTGCTCATGAGTAAAAACTTAAAGTAGAGCATCAATCATGCTACAATTTAGTAGCAGTAACAAATTTCATGTTACGAAACATGTTTGCCCCAAAACTGTGCAACGGGACACGACTCTGAGTTCGTGCTCTACACAGATATGCCATAGAGGCGGACATAATGACTGGATGTGGTATTGGGGAGTCTGTGTGTATACTTCACATACCATTGATTCCGAGCCACTGTCTGTTTACGTTGAAATGATTGCAAAGTCGGGTCAGAGTCTATTTCGCAATGACGTTAACTAAGTCGCAAAGGGAGACTTCATCTAACGCAGGAATACAAGGTAGCAAAACCAAGTTTTTCTCACATGGTCAAATGTAGTTTACATGCTCAACGGTCAGAGGTTTCAACTCTTTCTTCTACCATGAACCTGAAGGACAGACAGCTAATGTAGTGTATAAGCTGGAGGCATTTGTTTAACACTGTAGTAATAATGGTATTTTCTACTATTCTATAATTTCTAATGACATTTTGAAATACCAAAAATGACGGAACTTCTGATTCCTCCGTGGTATAGCCGAAAGGCAATAGGCACACGGCAATAAACCAAAACAGGAACTTCTGATTCCGTCAAAGACGAGTACGTTTGCTATGTATTATATATAACTGTCAACTTTTTTTTAATTTAATATTTGCTTAATAAATACACTGGTAATAATGTAAGGTATGGGACCAGAGTAGCCCAGTGGCTTGCGTGATCGCCGATGACAGTAGTGCAAATGTATTATAAATAAATGTAACAAACAAATATTTTTTTGAATTTAAAATGTGGATAATATAAAAGATGGTAATAAAGTAAAGGGATCTAGCCAGGGTTGCCAGTAGCTTGCTTGCTCGCCGATGACAGTAGTGCAAATGTATTATAAATAAACACAACAAAAATATTTTTTTTTAATTTAATATTTGCGTAATATAAACACTGGTAATAAAGTAAGGTATGGAACCAGAGTAGCCCAGTGGCTTGCGTGCTAGCTTTTGACTGGGAGCACGTTAATTAGAACTAACTCATTTCAAGTTTTCTTTACGTTTCATACTTCAGAGTAGCCACATGTACCCTTAGAATAATTTCTGTCTGTCGGTTTGTCCACAAAATATTGCTACCATAAGACATATAAAGCTGAAACATTGATTGTAGATTTGTGTATGTCTAACTTAAAATCTAATCTTTGTATACAGAGGCTTTTTTTTAGCACTGTACTAATAATGGTATTTTCTACTATTCTATAACTTCTAATTGTAGTATTAGTATAATACTATAATTGATATTTTGGAATACCAAGTATAATAGAATTTTTGATTCCGTCAAAGACGGGTACGTTTGCTAGTATCCTCATAAAAGCTTCAAAACCAGACCTAAAAAACTTGAAAAGTTGGTACTAGCCAACGCCCAGTACTCTTGGCATTCGGTCATTCAGTCATTCGGTGACCCGCTGACCAGTATAGGTGAATACTCCTGGGTCCCCCTATTCCCATGTCGTCTATACCCGAACAAATATAAAACAGGTGAATCTACTAAAATTACAGATTTGATATTTTTTTTCTTGATTTACTATACTTTACTGACTGTAAATAAATTATTGAAAACAGAAACTTTTAACGAACATTTGATTGGACTTAACCTGTTGTAGAAAAACATGTTTCGAAAGACTTTAAACTTTTTTTAAAAGTTTAACTGAGGTATAAATTATTTACTTCAAAATAATTGTCAAAAACTAAGAACTTTCATTTTCAAGAAATTGTTGCGTTATTATTTCCTATTGATTTTTTTTTACTCCATTTTTCAAAGAACACAGTGATCTTACAAATTGCACAATGTGATACTGTTGACCACGTCTGATTTTGGTAGTTTGCGAATAGTTATCAAGATGAAATATATGATTTCATTAGGACATTGTAATATCTATGTAAATATTAATACCTAATTACAAAATATTTAATATTTATTATTAGATTTGGTCATTATCAAAGCATATCAAATATAATTGAACTTTGGAATGGATATGGAAGACGACACAGTGATTATCCTTGGCCACAAGAAAAAGCCACGCCTGCCAAATCATCTTCAACCTCCACCGATTCATGAACTGTCGACTCCATCGTGTACTGAAGACTTGCGCGTCTGTAACTCGAAAGGCAGATCTCACTACCCAATAGACACTTCACCCACCCCATGGTACCACCAACTAGAGGTCAGTTTTCTCTTGTTTCAGATTCACGGACATTGACCCTTTCAAACTTGAAGATGAAGAAATCAAACAACTTTACTTAGTCCCACAAGTAGAGGTACTAATCTGAATTGACCCTAATAGATTATATGTATTCTCCTTTCATTTAATTTTAGAAGAAAACGTTATTTTACGAGATTTTAATAAGGAATAAATTGCAATTTGGTTATCATAAAGGACTTTCATAAACACAAAATTTCAAAACTTGGAACGACTATGACCAATCAGCTGTTTGCTTGATTGGTCATAGAGTGATGAGTTTAAATCCTTTAATCCTGGACCATTGGATTAACATGAAATGTCAGTAATCACTCCAGTTGTTCATACTTCTATAAGAAATAATGCTTCTTGCTTAGGGTAAGTAGTACATTAAATATTTATCAATTTGCAATTTGACCTGAGGTCAGGTGTGACATACTATCTAGCTGAGCATACAAGAATTCCTCTCACTAACAGCCCAAAGTAAATAGTTGAACATAACAGAATGTTATGTCAAAAACATGCATCACAGTCAAAAACTGTGCTTCAAAAATATCACCATATATGTATCAGTAAAATTTTCCCTACACCTGTCTATTTGTTATGCATTTCTAAATCGCTTTATTAATCGTGAGGTTTTTGATGTTTTAATTGAAGTTTACCTTGAATTTATTTTTATTTATGATTTTAAATGTATTTTTATGATTCTAGTTTAAAATATGTTTTTACTAATTTCAATACACAAACTGTAGGATAGAACAAAGTAATATTTTTTTTTTAAATTATTGCAAACTGAATAATTTATTGGTCTATCAATATACTGGTACATAAAGAAATATGTTTTTCATTTTTACTTCAGTCAAAACAAATTTTTTTTTTTTAATTTAAATTAATTCACCCACGATGATTATTGCTTTATTTACTTATTTATCATTTGTTTTATTTATTTAATTTAATTATATTTATTTATCTATCAATGATCAAACCAAATAAGAAATGGGAAGACAAGACTAAGATCTTTAAACCGTAACAAGCGGTCTTCGTCAGAGTCAAAAACCCAACTTCGTCAGTTGGGTTTTTGACTCTGACGAAGACCGATTGTTACGGTTGAAAGATCTTAGTCTTGTTTTCCCATTTCTTATTGTGGTTTGATCATTGATTGTTATTTCACGTGTTTATGTGAAATCTTTTCATTTATCTATATGAAATTAAACTTGACTGTTGATAATGTGTATTGCTTTTATACAGATTTTATAATACTAGATTACTTATTAACTGCCAAAAGTTCAATATATACTTTAGTTTGCTCTAGAATGAGAAAGTTAAGAAGCATTGGCTTGGCATAGGTAGCTCTTGGAAGAGACACCTGCACCAACGTTAATGCCAATAGGGATGCTGCTAAATCGAAATTGAGCTACACTATCGAACTTTAAACAAAGCACAAATGACTGATGTCTTTAAGAGAGGCATCAAAAAAAAAAAGTTAATAACTCATAAACTTGCAGCCATTCGACTTGTTATAATTACTTTTGCAAGTATCACAGAAAAGAACTCCAAAGGAAGTAACCGAAAAGCGCTTTAGGTTAGCGCAGAGCTTGCGTAGTCGCCTCTGGCTGGGAGATTTTTGTTCGATTCTCACTTTGACCCTCGTTTTTTTTTTTACATAGGAGGTTAATAGAACCCCAGGCAGCCGCTCCCTAGCCCGTATTACGTTACGCACTAGTTAGGAATCCTACGCTAAATCTATTTAACTTAGGAATAATGTAGGACTCCCCATGCAGAATCATTATGGAGATGCAATATTACCTTGAGAAATCAACTTCAGAGATGCAGAAAAAGAATTCAACAAATGTTCTTGAATTTGCATGTATCAAGTTTATAAAAACTATAGGTAATGCAGATAGATATGTAGATTTAAGTCCTAGGAGCTGAATATCCTAAAATGTAATAATGTATTTTGATAAAACTGTTGGTTAAAAGTATTGTTGAATGTAAAATATTGCGAATGTAAATTGTGTATTGTGAATGAAAATGTTGAATATAAAAATGGTAATAAAGTGTTGATAAAAAAAAACATTTGATCAGACAAATTCTACAAAAACATTTTAGTTTTCTGGGTTTGAAATGATAATGTCATAGATTTTTTTTAATTATCGCACTTAAATATACAATTTTCCCATTTTTTTAAATAAACATCAGATAAAATCACCCAGTAAATTATTTGAAAATAATATTCCTAAGAAGTAAAATATTCTACAACGTTGGTTTCCGTCTTGAATGACATTTAATTAAAACAGTAAGAGTCAAAGGTGTTTTTTCTTTCAATTATTTTAGTTTGACTGTTCTTTCTGTTTAACAATGCCTTGAGGTTTGCAGACGTATTCTGTCAGCTGTTTGATATGTAAATTGCTTCTATGAAGCTTATTTTTTTGGGTCTTTTAAACAGCATTTCAAACAAAAGGATTGATTGACACTGAAGTGATTTCAGGAAGGAACTATGACTCCGGAATGGATAGAAAACATGAAATCGTACTTTAAGGATCGCCTGAAATCAGTCTATCAAGTGTCTTACCAAGACAAAGGTAATATCACAACATTATTCCATTTGCTTTTTTTTTTTTATTTTAAATTAGCCATTAATGCCATTCATTGAATGTTAGTGTAACATTCTAAGCTTATAACTTTAAACCTTACATAATATACATAATGAAAATATTTAGTATATCACACATGAATTGAAATACTAATTTTAATGAGTAAATTAAATCATAAAACCTTTTAAGAGCCAACTAAACAGTGTTTTATGATTGGCATAGAACACTCTGTCTCCATCTCCTCTGGTGGAGATAGCTTTCTCTTTTCACTATCTGGCCCTCTGAGTTTCTCACTCTTTTTATTAATCTATTATCCCTTTTTAGAACCCTTCATCCCTTTTTCTATCACTCTTTCAATATGTCTGTCCCACTTTATACCTCACCTTCCTCTCTTTTTCACTCTAAATCTTTCCTCCTTACTCTTTCTCTATCTATCACTGCCTACACCTGTCTAAATATGAATCGTGTCAAGGAAGATATTTCTATGATTAAAGTCTATTCAATTGATAAAGCCTTTTATTTCTTCTTATGTAAGTAGTGGTAAGAGAGACACATGTTCAAAGGAAGGTGTTAATCTATTGATGTATAGTATAAGATCATGAAACACCCATTTATATTATATTTATCTATGTGAGGAAAACCAGTCTTCAACTGGTTTATTCTTTTTGAAACTGGCCTTGCTATCTATACCTTCCGACTATGATAAACCTATACCAAGATAAAGTAGAATAGGTTATTTTTAACGTGACTCTCTCCAGATGTCGCGAGAACCAAACATTTCCTCACAAATGAGGAGGCCACGGTAGACCTCACGGAGGTGAACTTCCAAGACCTATATCAACAAAAAACTATAAATAAAAACCATGTAGTCTCTATATGGCTGATAGTTACTTGATTAAAAATATCATCAAGAATTCTAGTTGAAAAATTAAAAGGAAAATAACAATAGTAACAGTTAATAGGGATTTGAGATATATAAGAAAGAATAGATAAGTAAGAGGAGTCAGAGATGAGAAGAAAAGATAGAGAAGGAAGGAGTATCATCCAGACGCTAACCACATCGCCACCAGCCAGGTAAACCTAATTCAATCATAACCAGACACAATCAGCAACGTCTGAATAAATCTTGGGCCTGTCAGGAAACCGAAGTTTTCAGATCCCACTGAGGGGTGAGGAAAAATCTTAAGAAATACACAGGAAGAGGAGGAGTTAGGGACCCAGCTCACAGACAAGGTTCTACTGAGCGGACTCAGTAAACCCATGGATACCAGCACAATAACGAGGATCCCAAGGAAGCAGCTAGAAAAAGACATAGTTAGCCACACGAGGCCGAAAGGATAGGCAATCCCACAGGCCAGAGTGCGCCGTGAGGATCTACACCCGTGGACCCCAACCCAGGGACACAACCATACCACCCTGCCCCACAAGAGAAGTCTAGCAAAAACAGAAGCGATAGCCACGTCAGACTAATAAGAACAGATTTGTCTCTCAAGCCAGCACGAGAACGAGTAGACTTCTCACCCTCGGACGCCGACCTAGGATGACCATCCGGCCAGTTGTGCCTTTCTTAGTTCATGCCATGAGGGAACAACCACCCAGGCTTGTCAAGCCCCCCCACCACGACAAGGTGAAGGCACATCGGGGGGGATTACCACACTTAACCCAAAAAATTACACCTTTGATTAGAAACACTGTCACAATAGAAAAGATTTCGAACACTCAGTGTTTATCGTCAGATTACACTAAACATAAACATAACTACTATATAAAAAATCTTTCTTAGCTCGTGAAATTAGACCTTGCATCAAGATTTATAGTAAAATGAATCCAAGAGCAGAAATCCAAACACAATATCCACCATCCCCAACAAATTCAATTTTACATCGAATCATCAGCAAACTCAATCTTGGATTCACTATTGATCACAATTACTAATTTATTACTAGAATTGTTCAAAATCTAAACAATTCTTTTTTTTTCTTAATGAATTTAATTTTATTGCTGCAGGTATAATAAATTCTTATTACTTTCTTTAAAAATATTAAATTCCTCTAAAAATATCCAATTTTATCAGTTTTCTATTAGTATTATAATTGCAGTAATATAATTGTTTTAACAAAAATAATGATACTATACAACAATAAAAGGTTATTCAAACTTATTGATTAATTAATTTGTTATTAAACTGATATATTATTAGTAATATATTTTAAACTTTTTATTTACTAAATTTATTAAAGAGTTGGAAGATATCATTTAAAAAACATTTTTCAAATTACCCTTATTAAAAATATTTTAAATATGTTATGAAATCTAAAGATGGGGCAGCAACTTTGACGGAAGAGGAAAGTTTATCACCAGAGATGGACACCTTGATACAAAATGCCAAAAGAGCGTACTTCCGCCAGGAAGGGAGAAAGTACCTACCTCCTCTGCCCACTGCTAGAAGAGGTCGCTCAACCACATCAGTATCTGCTTTGAAATCAAATTCTTGTAAAACTGAAATTCCACTATTGAATAAATCGGAAGAGTACTTTAAAATATGTTTGGGCAAATGTAAGCATTTTATTTTCTATTTCTTTTAATCTCTTTTAAATAACTTGAATTATAATTAATTTACCTATTACATTAATCGATGTTTGAGAAATTTCGTTTTGTTACGATAAGATAATTGATTTATTCATGTATTTAAAAAAAAACTACGTGTAATTTTTGTTTCATATATCTGATGGATATATCTGATGGACACACCCATATTAAATTAAGTAACAATAAATAAACATTAATTAAAGTTACAGCTAGAGAACACAAGAAAAAGGACGAACACTCACGAATCTCGATAATTTCGGCGTCTTGCCGTCTTCAGGAGAGTAGAAAGAAAGTAAATAAAAGGAAAGAATGAAGGAACGGATACATAAATGCGTCCACTGGCCGATGTAAACTGGCGCGATACAATGACACGCAGTGCAGCCACCGTGTCATTGTATCGCGCCAGTTTACATCAGCCAGTGGACGCATTTACGTATCCGTTCCTTCATTCTTTCTCCTTTTATTTACTTTCTTTCTACTCTCCTGAAGACGGCAAGACGCCGAAATTATCGAGATTCGTGAGTGTTCATCCTTTTTCTTGTGTTCTCTAGCTGTAACTTTAATTATTTGTCCGTTTGGACCGTCTGATTTCAATTCAAAGTGTAAATAAACATTAATTATTATTTTAACATAATAAGTAAATTACCTATAATTCAATTAAATAAAATAAATTAAAAGAAATAGAAAATAAAATTCTTACATTTATCCAAACATATTCTAAAATACTATATATGATCATTCGAGATCACAAGAACATTTTAAATTATTCGTATATATTACAAAAATATAACGATCAATGGACTCTAACGAAGACCGCTTGTTACGGGTGAAAGATCTTAATCTTCTTTTCCCATTTCATATTGTGGTTTGATCATTGATAGTTATTTCACGTGTTTATGTGAAATCTTTTTATCTATATAGGTGTGTTATCTAATCGGGATTGGGCCAATTTTCTAGTTTCAAAAATCAAACTCTTTTCGCCAACGTTTTGGTATTATTTTAAAATCTTTTTCATAGGCCTTCGAACAAAGGATAATAAGACATCACATATCAACATCCAACATATGAACAATATGAAAATGGATTGTTACAACATTATCAGGTTCAGTTTTAAAATAAAACCAAAACGTCGGCAACGAGAGTTTGTTTTTTGAACCTAGAAAATTGCCCAAATCTCTATTAGATAACACACTTATTCTATCAATCGGTCGATATATTATTGAATCTGCTATATATACACTTTTTCGTTGGAAATACGATCCAAAACGGACAAAAATAGTTCAATATAGACAAAGAAACATAGAAAAATCAAAAGAACACACTTACAGTCTCTAATTTTCGGTTTGAACCTGTTTTTAATGTCTCTATGTTTCTTTATGTACATTGAAGTGTATATATATATACTTCAATGTACATAATGAAACAAGGAGAAATTAAAAACACAAACTACAGTCTCTAATTTTCGGTTTGAACCTTCTTCAGGAGAGATAAGAGAGGGAAACCAAGCGCACTGGTACAGAGACGGTTGGTCTCCAGTGCGCTTCTCTGTACCAGTGCGCTTGGTTTCCCTCTCTTATCTCTCCTGAAGACGGTTCAACCGAAAATTAGAGACTGTAAGTTTGTATTTTTAATTTTTCTATGTTTCTTTATGTACATTGAAGTATATTTGTCCATTTCGGATCGTATTTTCATCAAAAAAGTGTATATATATATATATATATACCAATTAAAATAAGCAGTGACACATAAACAGAAACACAACAAAGACTCACTTTTCAATATTTCGACCGTAATGGCGGTCGTCCTCAGGAGAAGAAGTGAATTGACGGAGCGACGACAGTCAACTGAAGAACTCACAGGGTGAGGGCTAAAGCAGTGCTGCCGCAAAGGAGACAAATAAAAAAGGAACTAGGAAGTCGAGAGCAAAAATAAAAAAAAAAAAAAATGTTTTTGAAAGGTAGAAAAAGGTTAAGAAAAGAAAAAATAAAGAAAATATATAGAACAATTAAAAATAAAAAAATATTAAAAAAAAAATAAAAAAAAAATAAATAAAAAAAAATAAAATAAAATAAAATAAATAAATAAAAAACTAACGATTTAAATTCAAGCCAGGTTTCGAGCGTGCCCCCAGGAGCCAAATGTGGGCTTCCTCAGAAGCTTTTAAAGTAACTTGTCTGTTATCACTGGGGACTTGTTTAAGAACTTGGACTGTGAAACAATCATTGAAACTGAGATGGTGGGAATTAGCGTGAGTGACGACAGGGAGACTGCTGCGTTTACCAACCGAAAGCCTGTGATTATTCATCCGAAGGTTCAGCATCGTAGATGCTAAACCAACGTAAAAAGCATCACATTGGGTGCATTTCAAGAGGTAAACGCAGTCAGTGGAGATACAGGAGGAAGGACTGTGAATAGGGTAAGAATTAAGATTAGTTAGAGACTCAAATGAAGACCCAGAATCAACAATGGGACAGGTAAGACATCTCCGACGTCCACAACGTTGTAGGCCACCACTGCTTTGGGGATTCTGAATAAGTTTGCCGGCCCGGTGGGAAAAAATATTTGAGAGATTGGGGGCTCTTCTAAAGGAAATGCGGGGCAACTGGTTAAAAACTGAAACGGTAGAGGGGGAAGAGGAAAGGATAGGGTAAAGTTCTTTAATAAATTTTCTTAATTTATGGACACCAGGGAAATAATTTGTAAGAAGCGAAGCAGTAGTAGTGGGGTCTCTTCTGTTATTTGTGGAAAAGTTGACATTGGCAGGGATGATTCGGCTATTGATTAAATTGGGGGGATAACCACGCTGAGTGAATTTGCATTTAAGTTTTTGAAGATTAGTTTCCCGATCTTGGATATTATTACAGAGGCGATGAAGACGGATTGAAAGAGACCGCGGGATAGATTTTTTAATATGAGGAGGATGACAACTTTTGTAATGGAGGTAGTTTTGGGCGTTGGTGGGCTTAACGTGAACAGACGTCGTGAAGGTCCCACTGTTAAGAGTGATGTCAACATCTAAGAAAGTTATGTTGTAGGGGGAGGAATGGTGTGTGAAAGAGATAGAGGTGGAGAAAGCTTCGAAGGAAGTGATGAAAGAATCCAAAAGATGTTGGCCGTGCTGCCAAACAAGGAAGATGTCATCAATAAATCTAACATAGAATAGTGGAGAAAGAGGGCAAGAAGCAAGGAACATTTGTTCCAGCTTCGCCATAAATAAATTGGCAAAAGAAGGAGCCATCCTCGTCCCCATGGCGGTACCTCTGGTCTGAAGATAAAACTTACCTTCGAATTGAAAGTAATTATGCCCCAAAACAAAGTCAGCCAGTTTGACAAGGAAATCGGTAGAGGGAGAATGAGGTAGGGGTCTGTGATTAAGAAAATAGCGTAAAGCCTCCAAACCCTCATCATGGCCAATGACAGTGTATAACGACTTCACATCCATCGTGACCATGACAAGGGGGAAGTCAGGCGTCTCAGGAATGGAGAGGTTTTTCAGTAAATCAAGGAAATGAAAGGAGTCTCTGCAGTAAGAAGGCTGCATTCTTACAATAGGCTGCAAGAAGGCATCAACGAACGCAGAAACCCTTTCCGTGAGAGAACCATAGCTAGAAACTATTGGCCTCCGGGGGGCGGAGTAAAAGGCATCTCAAATGATTTGTGAATTTTAGGGAGTAAGTAAAATCTAGGACAACGTGGATTAGAAGGGACAAGAACGGCTACATCTTCTTTGGAGAGCCCCTCACGGAAAGAAGAGCTCTCCAGAAGTTGGGTTAAGGAGTGTTTATAAGAAGGAGTGGGGTCAGATGATAAAGGAAGGTAATAAAGCTGGTCATTAAGTTGTCTCACAGCCTCACGGCAATAGTCGTCTACTACGTCTACTACGACGACTATTGCCGTCGTAGTAGACGTAGTAGACGACTATTGCCGTGAGGCTGTGAGACAACTTAATGACCAGCTTTATTACCTTCCTTTATCATCTGACCCCACTCCTTCTTATAAACACTCCTTAACCCAACTTCTGGAGAGCTCTTCTTTCCGTGAGGGGCTCTCCAAAGAAGATGTAGCCGTTCTTGTCCCTTCTAATCCACGTTGTCCTAGATTTTACTTACTCCCTAAAATTCACAAATCATTTGAGATGCCTTTTACTCCGCCCCCCGGGAGGCCAATAGTTTCTAGCTATGGTTCTCTCACGGAAAGGGTTTCTGCGTTCGTTGATGCCTTCTTGCAGCCTATTGTAAGAATGCAGCCTTCTTACTGCAGAGACTCCTTTCATTTCCTTGATTTACTGAAAAACCTCTCCATTCCTGAGACGCCTGACTTCCCCCTTGTCATGGTCACGATGGATGTGAAGTCGTTATACACTGTCATTGGCCATGATGAGGGTTTGGAGGCTTTACGCTATTTTCTTAATCACAGACCCCTACCTCATTCTCCCTCTACCGATTTCCTTGTCAAACTGGCTGACTTTGTTTTGGGGCATAATTACTTTCAATTCGAAGGTAAGTTTTATCTTCAGACCAGAGGTACCGCCATGGGGACGAGGATGGCTCCTTCTTTTGCCAATTTATTTATGGCGAAGCTGGAACAAATGTTCCTTGCTTCTTGCCCTCTTTCTCCACTATTCTATGTTAGATTTATTGATGACATCTTCCTTGTTTGGCAGCACGGCCAACATCTTTTGGATTCTTTCATCACTTCCTTCGAAGCTTTCTCCACCTCTATCTCTTTCACACACCATTCCTCCCCCTACAACATAACTTTCTTAGATGTTGACATCACTCTTAACAGTGGGACCTTCACGACGTCTGTTCACGTTAAGCCCACCAACGCCCAAAACTACCTCCATTACAAAAGTTGTCATCCTCCTCATATTAAAAAATCTATCCCGCGGTCTCTTTCAATCCGTCTTCATCGCCTCTGTAATAATATCCAAGATCGGGAAACTAATCTTCAAAAACTTAAATGCAAATTCACTCAGCGTGGTTATCCCCCCAATTTAATCAATAGCCGAATCATCCCTGCCAATGTCAACTTTTCCACAAATAACAGAAGAGACCCCACTACTACTGCTTCGCTTCTTACAAATTATTTCCCTGGTGTCCATAAATTAAGAAAATTTATTAAAGAACTTTACCCTATCCTTTCCTCTTCCCCTCTACCGTTTCAGTTTTTAACCAGTTGCCCCGCATTTCCTTTAGAAGAGCCCCCAATCTCTCAAATATTTTTTCCCACCGGGCCGGCAAACTTATTCAGAATCCCCAAAGCAGTGGTGGCCTACAACGTTGTGGACGTCGGAGATGTCTTACCTGTCCCATTGTTGATTCTGGGTCTTCATTTGAGTCTCTAACTAATCTTAATTCTTACCCTATTCACAGTCCTTCCTCCTGTATCTCCACTGACTGCGTTTACCTCTTGAAATGCACCCAATGTGATGCTTTTTACGTTGGTTTAGCATCTACGATGCTGAACCTTCGGATGAATAATCACAGGCTTTCGGTTGGTAAACGCAGCAGTCTCCCTGTCGTCACTCACGCTAATTCCCACCATCTCAGTTTCAATGATTGTTTCACAGTCCAAGTTCTTAAACAAGTCCCCAGTGATAACAGACAAGTTACTTTAAAAGCTTCTGAGGAAGCCCACATTTGGCTCCTGGGGGCACGCTCGAAACCTGGCTTGAATTTAAATCGTTAGTTTTTTATTTATTTATTTATTTATTTTATTTTATTTTATTTTTTTTTTATTTATTTTTTTTTTATTTTTTTTTAATATTTTTTTATTTTTAATTGTTCTATATATTTTCTTTATTTTTTCTTTTCTTAACCTTTTTCTACCTTTCAAAAACATTTTTTTTTTTTTTTATTTTTGCTCTCGACTTCCTAGTTCCTTTTTTATTTGTCTCCTTTGCGGCAGCACTGCTTTAGCCCTCACCCTGTGAGTTCTTCAGTTGACTGTCGTCGCTCCGTCAATTCACTTCTTCTCCTGAGGACGACCGCCATTACGGTCGAAATATTGAAAAGTGAGTCTTTGTTGTGTTTCTGTTTATGTGTCACTGCTTATTTTAATTGTTATTTGTCCTGCCGGACCGTTTTTCGTTTATCATGGTATATATATATATATATAACCAATTAATTGATACGATTCCACGAACTAAATAAACTACATTGACATAAAGAACATATAGAAATTAAAAAGAAACTGCCTGCGTGAATAAATTCGGGTCTGCTTGTGGAGCGACATTTCTGTGGTTGACATTGATAGATATAATTTAAAAGGACACATAATGGAATAAACTACTTGTCTCCTTCTTATAAAAACCTTAATTTATTAAGTGTTAATGTGTCATTCTTTACCTTTCAAGACAGAGAGTAAATATAAACTAACAACATTCTCTAAATAGTGCTACTATATCGAAATAACTGAGAACACACATAAATTATTAATGTGTTGAATTTGTTGCATGAGGACAGTCATGGGGTTCTGTCGGCCGAGCGACTACAACACAGGTTTATCTGAGTACCAGGCAACCACATCCCTGGAAGGGTATCTCAGACTGAAGAGGGATCTTGACAGAGGCTTCAACAGAAGAGCCAGGAGATATTGATTCTACGAATAATTCTTCGGAAATATCTTTAATTAAAGTGACACTTATATTCAAACTATGCCAACTAACTTACAAATACTAGAAGGTACATGTAAATAAAACTATTGCAACCTAATTTATTTACTTATTCATTCCTAAAAAGATAGTAAAATCACCTCTAACTATTTCTGAAGCTTACTTCTCATTTCTTTTACAGTTAAAAAGAGTTTAACTAACACAGTCACACACTCACTCTCATTCTCAGTTATTTTCTTCTATTCTTTCAATTTATTAATTTATGATCTTTCTTTCCATTTTTCTTCTATTCATGACTCGTATTATTTATGTTCACTCATTTTTCATACTTACTCGTAATATTATATAAATATTATGTAAAGCTGTCACTTTCGTAGAATGACCAAAACCTTTGCACTTTAGCCTTGTGATTCCTTATTTTCTCCTACAGACAAAACGAAGCCGAAACTATCGAAAGCCCCGAATTTTTGTTGTTTTTTTTGTGTGTTTCTCAGTTCTAAGAATAATTGCATACATATAACTGACAAATAAACTTGACAAACAAACAACTGAATGATATACACTTGCAGTTTCTAATTTTTGCCTCAACCATCATCAAGAGAGAGAAATAGAGCAAACATAAGCATAGAAAAAGAGGTCGCCAACACTGCAGAGGTTATTAGATACTTAATTATAATAGACCCTTACAATCGATCCCTAATACAAAGAATTCCTGTTCGTTCCACAGGTTTTGGAACATTTCCATATTCAATGGATTCAAAATAAATAATTTGTTTTATTTAGTTTGGTTTTGGTTCTGAGTTGATTATGGTTTTCTGTAATATTGAATTAAACTATTTTAATCCTACCTACGAAAAGTGGAATTTCTTGTCTCCTATTTAGCTTGTAATTTTATTTTTGGATGTATTGACTAATATCTTTAAATTTCTTTTTATTAATTATACAGAACAAATCACTTGACAGATAACTAGTTTAAAGAAGAAAGTAATATATAATAAATTGATTTTGAAGTTAATTAATTTATTTGAAAATATAATTTATTAATTCCAAGAAATTGAAACTTTCATGGTTAAGTATTTTAGTTTATAGTTTTATTACTCATTAAGAATTTAAAATGAAATGTTATGAAAATTTTTCTTAGTTGATACACTTAGAGAAATAGTGTCAGAAAGGGACGTATGTGGTAACTCTGATAAAGCCCTTCGCAACACTAACATAACCTCTCCAAGTCTGTCGGACATTTGTTTACTAGTAGTTTATGAGTCTTTTTAATAATCATGTGAAGGAATATGCGTTATAGTTTGCGACGTTGTCGCCTACTGGTTCCCCGGGGTTTAGCACGATTTATATTTTGGGTATTCTTAATATTATTTGTTTTAGGAACGCGGCAGTTGTATATTAGTACTAAACCATACATTCTGCATTCCCTTTTACCTCGGCAATATGCTCGTTTTGAAAAGTTTTTATTTTCTAATTTTACTTTTGGAAGAGAACGGTTTACACCTGGTAAATATTTAAGTAGTGTCCGTCGTCAGAATGTCTCCTACTGTGATTTCAGATATTCATTGCCTGATAGTTTGAATATTCCAGAGAATAAGATTGAATTTACTCCAGAGTTGGGTACATTCAGTGACTATAGAGTAATTTATAATGTTTTGGAGGGTGAAAAGATTGAAAAGATTAATGTAACGCTGTGCACACATGCAACTCCTGAATTTATCGTTTATTTGACAGAGTTGTTGCCTAGATGGGAAGGACCTTTAAGCATATCATTGTTTGTCCCTGGAACGGATGCAGGAACAGTGGTCTGCGCTTTAGTTGATATGTGTCACTGTATTCCTGGTATGTCCCGAGTCTCACTTCATTTTGTTTTTCCTGTAGGATATCCACCTGAACTTACTTCATGTGAAAAATTAGACTCATGTTCTCTTCACGAAAAGTATACAAGAAATGTAGAGACATTTAGAAATTCACACGATTTAGTTTATCCAATTAATGTCGCTCGTAATGCAGCTCGTACGAAATCGGAAACATCATTTATCTTAGTGTCGGATATTGAATTATTTCCAAGTAAGCAAATTGTTTCACGTTTCATCAAAATGATGACATCTCTTCAAGCGAAAAATAGAAGAAACTTTGATGTTTTAGTAAATAAGATTGTTTACGTTGTACCTGTTTTCGAAGTAGATAAGTATACCTCAGTTCCCAGTGTGAAATCGCAACTACTGGACTTGTATTCACAAAACAAGGCTTTCTATTTTCACCGGTGGGTTTGTAGCCACTGCCAACGTTTCCCAGGATTACCAAGATGGCTTTTAAGAAAGAAAAAATCCTTAGACACTTCTATAGAGGTATCTAAAAATATATTTTATTTTTTTCAAGATTGACTTATATTGAATGTTATTCTACATAATTCTTGAGGATCACATAAAAAACTTACCCCCATTTATATGCTTTCTAATTCCACTTCAAAACTACTTCTTTCTATGTATCTCAATAAGTTTTTGATTAAACTAGGTATGATTGGAAAATGTTATATCCTTATCTTAGTGTACAACACATCCAGGTATTCACAATCCTCATATTGATACGCTTTACTGTTCACGCTATCTCCGTGAAATCGGAGGTAATTTAAATAAAATTTAGCCATGACTACCTTTTTTTCTGTTCGGGCATCGACCTCAGAAGTAATATATTGGCGTACTGAGTAAAAAATCTGAACAAAAAAAGAGGAGGGAGGGGATCCATTAGAATGATTCATCTTTGCGAATCCCAAAGACGCATGAATCTAAAAATAACTTCTACCACTCTGCGATTTCTGCTCTCTATTTCAACTACTCTCCTCTCGCCTTCTGTAGCGCAAGTACCACTTTTGTGATTTCTCTGCTATCTTCCATCCAGCCATGTTTCTCTCGACTATAACATTCTCATACTTGAGGAAATAGAGTAGAGATACCAAGATTACCAAAGGTGAAGTGTTTTTGGAGTAGGTATCTTATAACATTACTTGACATACGACATAGTAAAAGATCCAAAGCTGTACAAGTTTTTACACCTTCTCTAATGGACTATAAAAAACAAGTGAGTGATTTTTCCATTTCTCACATGAAACAATCTGGAGTCAGAGTGAGCTATTAGGATTTTCGGCACTATCTGCAAGCACACTACCGACTGAGCCATCCTGATCCTCTATTCGCATTATTCCTTCTTTCATTAAGATTTAGCGTGTACGCTCGCAAGTCATTGTGAGATCCAATATATTATGGGCTTATTATGTAATATATTTAAAAGAGGACTCGGTGCTATTTTTCCTGTATGCAAATATACATATATTAATAATATATTTACTTATTAATATACATGTATTAATCAAAAGAAACCTTGTGTTAGGTTGATTGATGAATTAACAAGAAATACACCAAAGAAATATCAAACTGTCTTGGTTTATCTTTCAGGTATTATTTCCTACTGATGACGAAGTACTTAAGTGAGTCTATACCTGTGTATTCTTTTGTACTTGTTACATGCATATAAAGATAAAATACGAAAAGAGCATTATAGATTGCAACGCACTCTTAAATATTTTAACTTTATTAGTAGCACTCTTCAAAAGTTGTATGACAAAAAATTGACAGCCAGCTGAAGTTTTTTTTTTTTTTCAAAATATCAAACTAGTGATCCAACCTAACTTTATAAAACCAAAAATTACTCATAAGAGAAAAACACTAACTACTACATATATATTCCGAAGAACACCTCGTCAATAAGAGAAGATAAAGTGAGAGAGATGAAGTTAGTCTCTTTTTGAATTTCAATTTTATCTTTAAATAAAATAAAATCTCTTGCATTTAATCTTCTCCTTATGAAAAATTGTCCGCTCTCCTCTGTTCTTAGTAATTTTTAATTTTTGTAACATATATCCATAGTAAGAAATTCAGAAATTCATTTTTCTTTCGTACACAAATTTTATTTCATATGCTTATTGTGAAATCATATTTTATATATATATATATATATATATGTATAACAAGATTTCACAATAAGCAGATGAAATAAAAATCAATGTATAAACCACGCTAAAAAATCGGAAAAATGACTAAAATCTTTAAACCTAAACAGGCGGTCTTCGAAATACGAAAGATCTTAGTCATTTTTCTGATTTTTTACTATGGTTTAGACGTTGATGTATATAAAACTATTAATGCATTTAAGAGCATCTTCCTTTAAACGTATAGTAATAATTAATAGGATCAAATCAAGAAGTTTCCTAATTCCAATGTGATTCCTAGCACTAAAAAAAAGTGGTTTATTAATGCTTAACAATTATATTTTTGTTATTGTTGTTAAAGTCTTGTTACTTTACTTATACGAATAAAATACGAAATGTTAACTTGTTTTTTAGCCTTTTTTTGTTGTAAGAAGAGAATATCCTTTTCATCGGTGGGAACCAGTATTTATTGGAACGAAGAACGATCCCCTGTACAGTGAGTTACTTAGCTGGGAAGGACTGCAAGATAAGATGACTCAGGTTAGTGTAACTTGAACTGCTTTGCGAAAAGGAGTTATTGCTAGAGTCACTGATTACGATTGTCCTGACATTATTAAGAAAACTGTTGTCTTAAACTAGTAAGGTTGCATTTTATTTGGTTTAAAATTTACTGCATGTACTTAGACCTATAATAATTTTCATGTTGTATTAAAGTAAACATTTATTTTCAAGTTAGAAGTAATAGCAACATACGAATTTTCCCCATGTATGTGTGGAGAGTTTTAGAGTTTCTTTCACTTATTGTAATCTTAAGTAAATACTACGCAAAAACTGCTTAAATTTTGATGTTGTGTCTGCATATTTTTTAGTAGAGAAAACCAAACTATAGTTTTGTTTTAAATCCATTTATTTAGCATGCTCTCTCTATATATATATTACATGCAATCGAATCTATTTAACAATAAAATACATTACATTAAGATTAAATTAAACCTTTCCTTATTTTAAATTAAACATTGAGATACACACTATCACAATTTAAGTTTAAAGTGAGACGAATTTAACCATTTTAATGGTACTACAATGAATCCCTAGTATTCACTTTTAAACTAAATACCTAGTGATTAGAATTAAGTTGTGAAATCCTTAAGATTGGTATACTTGCCCGGTTGTTAACCTCATTTATGTTAAATGAACAGATTTATTTATTTTATTGATTTTATTTGATAGTATAAGCTTATCTCTGATTCTTTTACTTTGACGGTCAATTTATACTTTAAACGACTTCTTTATGAAGCATTTTCTTGACAATATAGTAAGTTTAGCAAATATGCTAAAATGTTAAAATGAAATACTATTTGCCCCTTAATATAATGTAGTCACGACATTCTGTACAAATACTTTGAATACTCGATAAATAATACAAAGGCTTCGCCGTGATTGTATGTATTACAAAACGTCTTTGATCAAACTGGGTATTCAGATACAAATAAACGCAATAACAATATATCTGCATTTTTAAAATTACAGTAAAAAAACAAATGCATTATTACAAATTGTATTACATAATAAAATAAAAGTTTATTTACTGCTCCTATTACTTCTATTATATTTAATGAATGTAATTTTCTTCTTTTTTGATGAAATCAAATGTATTATTCTTTTTTTCCATTTGCTTAAATTCTCCTAGCTTTTAAATTATTTTTCGCTTGATTGATTAGAAGACATTAAATTTCATTGGGATTGAATGAAGGGAATTTTTTTCAGCATGTTTTAGTACATACTTGTCTCTGTCTCTCCCTCTTCTTCTCTCTTTCACTCTGCTTTCTCCCGCCCTCTCTTCATCTGTATGATAAGCCTCTTCTTAAGTCACAACTCTCTACCTTCCTCTTTAGCACTCATTCTCTTTAAACATTTCTACCTCCCCTTCCATTTTTCTGTCAGTATCTCTCTCACTCTCTCCTTATCCTCTCATACTTCACACCTTACTCTTCCTCACTCTCACTGCCTGTCTCTGTCATCCCTCAATCTGAAGATGTGTCTATCACCATGAGAATTTAATGAGCTTCAAATTACTTCATAAGTTATAAACAAAAATTAGTAATTTACTAGCCAGTTTTTTAGATACATTTAATATGTCAGAATCGTTTAATTACTGCTTTGTTAATGGTTATATCCTATATTTTTAATTGTTATATTTGTAAAACTTTCCAGTAATTATTATGTTGTAGAAGAAAAATAAAATAAAAATTAATCTCGCAAGTATAAGAGATGTAGAGAATTAAATTAACTGTTGAACTTTTGATTTGTTTAATTATTCACATAAGAAACTCTCTAATGCCAGTGAAAAGTTGTACTTGCATTTTACTGTTTAATGAAAAGTAATTTGTTTTCAGATGCATGAAATGTGTCTCTCTGAATATCGCTTCGTCATTCTCGATGGTGCCTTTCTAACACATTCGCCTGGCATTAAAATGAGATCTGATATGTATTCTGGAAGATCTGATAGAGTAAAAACAAATAGCAGGTACTACGATCGTATCATTGCAGGAATGAATAGAAGAAAACACAATGCACGTTGTCGAAGGCACTGAGAATGTATCCAGTGTTTGCTCGTTGACTTTACCAATTTGTTTATTAAAACTGGAATGTGTAACGCATAGAATTATGGAATGACATGTTCGAAAAGTGTGTGATCCAAGGTGCTAACATGTGATAAGTTCATTTCTGCTTCAAGATTCAGCCATATCTATGATTATTTGAGGAAAACTGTAGAAATTTAGTTTACAGTTCTCCTGCAATGTGTTAAATTACAATAGCGTATAATTTTTTGTGACTGTATATTTCAATCAAAAGGTGAGGTAAGCTATTTTTGGCAAATACTGGTTTCTTGACAGTGAAGACCATCAGTAAGTAAGCAAGCAAGTAGGTTGTCTTTAAGTGATCTAGTACTCCCTTCACTCATTTCTTTGTTTCACATTTAACTGTTACTAAAATATCGATAATTTTAAATGTGACCCACTTTAAATTGAATATTACTATAATAAACTAATATTGAATATAACTATAATAAAAAAAATTATATATTTATAAAATAGTTACACTGAAGGATAACATTTAACTGTTTAAATTTAAAGGCAGACAAGAAAATTCAGTACTCGATAGAAGCCGAGCTGAACAAACTGATACAGGATTTTCTTCAAAACAGCTAGCTGGAAAGGAAAAAGTAATTATGGATATTTATATGGACTATAATACGAACTTAATTGATTTAATTATGCTAACGACTGTTATTAAGGTAATATTCGAAGTTTACTGTTTTAGTAATTGGAGTTAAGCTACAAAATTCGTATGAAAATTAAAAGTCATTACAAATTTTCTTTGTTAATTGATCGTGTAACGTAATAATTTACTAGACTTAATAAATAAATTATTGTTGATAACATAATGATACCCTTGAGAACATAACCGACAACTAAATTTGTTTTGTCCTGTAGTCGATATATTTCCAGATCTATTACTAGTTCAGTTCGGAAGTTTTATATATCTTACTAAGATATCGTTTGCATTGTCATTATATTAGAGTAATATAAATATCTTTGACTCTTAATATTATCTCATATTGGAGATACTGATCTGGGGCATTAAAACCATCTAAGTCAGGGGTATCCAAGCCTCTAACATCTGTGATATAAATGTTAATCTACCACAATAGAATTTAGAAAACTGAACTTAATTTTTAAATGATTTGTTGTTGTTTTTAATTAAGTGGAAAATTTTAAAATTATAAATCAGTATAAAAGACTATACAATATAAGCGAACAATGAAATAGTATTAAGTGATATACGTAGTTAGTTTAAGAGATTATTGGGTAACTTAAATTTCAAACAAACATAATCAAACTATTAATTAATTGGTTATTTATAATTTGTGAACTTAACTAGTTTTTCCTTAATTGTTTAAACAGAGTACTTCCTAAGTGTTCTCTTTTAATTTGATTTCGTTTTGTGGACCAAATCTGAATTATGCACTTGAACTGAAAAATTACTTTTGTTATTCTTAAGATCTTACATGATTATTCAATAGAGTTGGAATTTAATTTTGTTTGGCCTTTGATTATCTTTATAAATTTATAGCCAAAGAAATAGGGTTTCTCAGAGGGTTTACAAAGCCACTGGCTGACAGTTCCAAATAATTAAAACATTATAATTCATAGAGTTTATTTAAATCTGTTAAAATGTTAATTGATTTCAGAATTCTAATAAAACAAAAAACATTATTACAAATTATAGCGTTACTTACAAAATGATCAAAACTCTGTTGATAATGATTGTAAAATATAAGTATTTTTTAAGCAAGATAGTTCTATTGTATTGTAAGAATACCGTATTCAACACCTTCATTTACCAATTTTCCATTCAAAATTTGACCTTTACATTTAATGCAGTAGCTTAATTATAAAATTAAAATAACAAAACAATTTTAGTCAACAATCATATTTTAATTAACTAATATTTTGTTAATAAATGATTGTTATTATTAAACAAATGACACCGTTAAATATATCTTATAACATTTGTAATATTGGATTAAATATACCTTTGAAATTTATTTAATATGCATTCTCCTTATCCAAATTTAAAGTGATAGTATTATAATCATAGGTTTGTGTAAGTTAATTACTTTTTTCAGTGATTTATTTTTCCCCAAAAGAAAAAAAAAACTTCCTAAAATGTTCCTTTAAACCACAAATGAACTACTGCATGAGTTCACTTAGAACAGTAATATTTTTACTATTTTCTTTTTGTTTAATATGAAATAAAAATCTACCTTATTTAATTTATTAGTGTTAAGGAAAGCTTTATAATAATAAATATGATGATATAACTCTAATAGGGGATTTAATATATTTAAGGTTATTACTTTGAGAGTTTTAAACCCTTCATATATGTATTTTAATTATTTATTTATTATTATTGAATGGAGTCGAATACTTGTTATTGAGAATGTATTGCTTGATATGTCATAAATAGTTGGATTGTAGCAAACACTTGAATCCAATAGATATTATGAATAAGAACACAGTCCAGAATTCATAATTTGTTTCAAATATTGTATCAGATATTTATTTCTTAAAATGATTGTAGAAAATTGTTGTATTTGTTTGTTTTATAAAAATAAATTATAAAAAAAAGAATACATCTTTCTCATTTTCCATTTTTAGTAAAATACATTGGTGGTAAACTGTTTTTCTTTGTATTTACTATCTTCAGTTCTTTAAAAAAAGTAGATTAATTCTGCAGAAATGATAAATATCAAAGTTCAGTATAATATATATATATAGATTCTGCAATCAAAGACAATAAAATATCCATTTTTTCGCTATTGTTCGAGATAGAAAACAATAACTTATAAATAAATCCTAGATATCAAAATTTTAAAAACTGGTAAATGAACACAAAAAATACTTCAAAAACTTTTTACTTTACTATAAGTAAAGTATAGTGATTGTGAAAAAATTTGTTCTTGAGATTTTGACGGAATTATATGTTTTGAGGTCTCAGAAGTCGTTTTATGATGTTTTTTCGATGATGTCTGTGTGTGTGTGGGTGGGTGAGTGAGTGTGTTAGCATCGCTTGTTACCACGCTACGGTCTAGAATCTTTGATGGGCCCCATAGTGTAGATGATCCCTATTGTTTGGGAAGAATTATGCATGACGGTATAGAGCAATAGAGGTATGAAAACTGTTTTGTTTATCCTAGACTAAGGGATCACCTGCTTTACTAGTCGAATTTTTGATATTTATTTACATTGACTTAGAATTTTTTTTCAGTGAATTCACTAGAATAGTACAATGTTTAGAGGTATAATGAAAATGTTTAAATGATTTAACGACGTATATGTGATGTAAGAAGAATAAAATTCTTATATGTAAAAAATCAACAACAATAGAGAATATGTAACATATAATTTCTGATTCTTTTTATGGCATGATGAGTTTGTTTACCAAATGTTCTAATCAATCTATATGTTAAACCATTCTACAAAGGTTAGTTAATATCAGATGCTGATTTTTTTACGTTTACGAATAACATTATTATTGGGTAATATTGAAGTTTTTGGAATGAACTTTTTTGTCCCATAAAAGGGCTTCCTTGTTTTTGTCTAATTTCCAGTTTTTCCAGTGTTCTTTGATGGATTAAGTTGATATTTTACACAAAAATGGGTAAGTGAAACTATGCTTAAAAATAGAACATTATGTAGAGGATGAGATGAGATAATTTTTTTCAAAATTGTATTCGCCGAAGGGGCGTTAAAGTACGATTTCTGTTTTCAGAAAATGTTTTTTTGACGCTAAACAGTTCATAAAAAATCATGAAAATTTTACCAAAAATAGAGCCTTTTTCATCAATAAATGTTCACCAAAATATTTTTTCTCAATATACATTTATAGCAAAAATTATAACCGAGTACAATACGTGGGAAAAAATAACATTCGCTCAGAGTAAATTGGTTTTTCACGATTTTTAACTAAGAGAAAGAAAAGTTAGTTTTTAAAAAACTCTAGCATGCCATAAAATTTCCAGTATAATAATTTGATAAAAACCAAAAATGTAGAACATTATTCTTTTAAAAATAATAAAAGAAATTATCCTACATCTTAAATTAAAAATTATCTGAAAACGACATTTCTTCTTACATGTTATTGACATTTCAGACAAAAACTTCATAATGTTTTTAAAATACTTAAAATATTTTCAAGTTCTAAATGGGAAAATTTGTCTTAAGTATTAAATGTAGAAGGAGGTCAGATAAACTATGTAAGAGATCCACGGGCTATTGGAGCAAAAGCCATGCTCTCTTGTAGGAAATTATTTTGTATAAGCAAATTTTCACTTTGGCTTTTCATGTAGTTATACTAATGATTGTATATCTATTAATTGTGGATCTAATTGATAATCAATAGATCTATCTATTGATAAGTGGATCAATCACTATCTGTACTACCTCAAGAATAAAAGACCAATAAACATCTCACATTTAGACGATTATAATATGCTTAAATGAGACATTATATATTATATACCCAAGAAGTTTTATATTAAGTTTACTTATAATAAAAGTTGAGTGTATTCCATATATTTTTATGAAAAAAAAAAGTTTTTGACTTTTTATAAGTATGGAATAAACAGACGTCTTCAATTTCAACAATGATTAAGTTTATTGGTAAAATGAACTTTAGCAAATTTTAATATGGTCTTGTATTGATATTTGCATACTTTAGGTACTTGTACTCCAAGATTATGAAATGTAATAAAAGTAAATAGTAATAGTATGTAATAATCACATTCTAGGTTTCACATTTATGTCAGCAGGTTCCGGCATAAAGTACGATAAAAACACCTTCTCACTAACCTCAAATATAGGATTTTTTTCACATCGAAACTATATATGTTATGTTAAGATATGTCAAAATGTTGAACTTGAAACGTGTAAATCCATAAAACCAGTAAAATATATTTCTTTTGTTACTAAAATTGATGCTTCAAATAACAAAAAAATATGACTTTGTTAAGAAGTGAAAATCACCCTTTAAATGTATTTGTCTTAATGAACCAACAGATTTATTATACCATTATTATGCATACATTTTATAAATGTATCATACATTTTTGTAATTACTTCACTATTAATGAACTAAATTGGAATGGTGCAGGAAATAGGGATATAATGTCCTATCGAATGAAGATATAACTTCAGGAATGGTACACTGAAATGTATACTTCCACATTGTATTGAACTTAAAAGTTTAAAAATTGTTAACATTTTTGGTATCAAGTTAAATAATTTTAAGAAGTTAACGACTATATGGAAAAAAGGTATTGCATTTAATTTCTCTTGTTAAAAATGTCAACAATCCCATGAGTCGAGCAGGTCACCCTTAATTCCAAATATACTTTCGCACTATGAGGACTATTTGCAGCTTTTTGCATAGCATACTAATTTTATGTTGATGTCATTTCCATAGCTTCATTTTAGTGTTTCTAGTTGTAGTTTATTAAAAAAAAAAATATGTTCTACATTTAAATAATGTACTTTAATCTGCCTTTTCAGTGATTCAATTCTACCAAAAATCTATATTGCTGATTCAATTATAACGAAATATTTGTATTTAAAATTGCATTATGATCTGCTAAATGGAGTGATCAGTATAATGTTGAAAAGATTTCAGATTCAATCATAATTGAAAATTATTACTTTTTTCTCAATGAATTGACTTTTGTTCTAAATAAATTTCTGAAAGTTTTTACAGTTTCTCTTACTATGAATAATTTATGTAATTGGGCAATTAATAATGATTAAATACATAAACGGTGTATATATATATATATATATATATATATATATATATATATATATATATATATAATCACTTAATTAAACGAAACACGATCCAAACTGGACACAATACGAGTTCAAAATTCAAGAAGAGTAACACACAGAGTAAGGAAACACACTTACAGACTCAAATTTTCGGGTAATCCGTCTTCAGGAGAAAAGAGAAAGGGAGACCAAGCACGTTGTAGACGCAACGGCTAGTAACCCGTTATATAACTTCCACTATGTGGAAGTTACTTGCCGTTACGTCTACAACGTGCTTGGTCTCCCTTTCTCTTTTCTTCTGAAGACGGAGTACCCGAAAATTTGAGTCTGTAAGTGTGTTTCCTTACTCTGTGTGTTACTCTTCTTGAATTTTGAACTCGTGTATAATATATATATATATATATATATATATATATATATATATATAATGCTGTAACTGAATAATACACTATTAAGGGTTGACAATGCGCCTGCTGTTCAGTAGTGGGAGACACTGTATTTGTTTTTTTTTTTTATATCTGAATAATCTGTTAAGATAAAAGACATTATGATATATTCCTATTCGAAAATAATATTAAACAAGACATGTAGTATTGCCCTCTACAAATGGTATGTTACAAAATACAGGAAATACATAATAAAGCTTAACAAAAATATGGAATTTCATACTAAAATATAATTCAGGTTAATAATTGTTGAGGCTGGTCTGTGTGCTTCAAATTCCTCTAATCTTAACATTTTAAAAAGGAGAATGGTGGAATTCAAAAGAAAAAAGTATATAGAAAAGATATTTTATAAGAAAGTAGAAAGAAAATGAATGGTTCAATAGATGGAGTTTGTAAGGACGGTTAAGTCTATGAGTGGGTCGATGAGGGACTGAGGTGAAGGGATGTGGCAAATGGCGACTAAAGTGGACACAGTGACTGCAGTGAGCTGGAGAAAGGCAGCAAAGCAGAATCTGGTGAGGGGGGCTGTGCTGGCCAACGTGCTGCTCAGGTCCCACGGAAAGAACAGCACCTGCGCATCGGCCAAAATCAGTCTTACATGTAAACAGTAAGTAACATGTACGAGTATTTGATGGACTCGTACATCTTAGAGTAAATATCACACAATACCTCTCTCATACTGATGGAGATTTGTTGTCAGATTCGTTACGGCTAGGTAACAGGAAAGTTGAGGTTACTGTTCTCCAAAAACCCAAGTTTTGTAACGAGTTTCTTATAAATTATTTTAATGCGTAATGTTATAAGGTTCTGGATATCAACAAAATGCCATTGAAAAACAGTCGATACCAAGGTCTAGTCTATCGGCTTCCATAGACTTAATGCATTCCTTACCGTTAAGAGTCAGAATCGTGGCAAATTCGCTCTTAACGAAGTTTTGGATGGACTTAAATTTCTTTGGGAATAATAATCCCTTTTTTGTTACTCCTAAGAAACTCCTAACGTCCGTCTTGAACGAACGTGCCTCCTCTTCTTCTTCTTCCCTTCTCTTCAGTCACTTCCTGATGACGAAGTTCGTTTCGAAATATTGATCCTAGTAAGTGTTTTCGTTCTTTATGTGTTGTTTTTTTTTTAATTATTTATTTGTCCGGTTTGAACCGTTTCTATATTTCATTTATTTTATGTATATATATATATATATATATATATATAAATATATATAAAATCAAAATATTAAAACGGTCCTAACCGGAGAGATATATAAATGAAAAAAAAACAACATATATAGAAGAAGCGAGAAAACTTACTGGATCGATATTTCGAACTGAAGTTCGTCAGTTCTCTGAAGCTCTTCTGTCTTTAGAGCGACGCTCTCTGCCGGTACAAGTTAACGCACGTACCTCTTCTTCCTCCCTTCTACTCTCTCCCTGACGACGAACTTCAGTTCAAAATACCGATCTAGTAAGTTTTCTCGCTTCTTCAATGTGTTGTTTTTTTTTTCATTTATATATATATATATATATATATATATATATATATATATATATACAATAAAATAAAAAACGAAGGAAACACACAGAAAGACACAGACATAACTCACAACGATATTTCGACAATCGTCGTCATCAGGAGGTGCGAAGAGCGAAGAGTCCCGCAGGAAGACAGGGCGGTACTGAACTCGGAAACCGCAGCCAGTACCCCACCACTTACCACCAAGCGGGGGAAGGGAGGGAAGGAAATGAAGAGCCAAATTAAGACGTAAAAGGAACGAGTAAAAATTATAACTATAAAAAATTATAAAAAAGTAGATAAATCAAATTAAAATTAATAAAAATATTAAATAAAAAGTAAAATAAAAAATAATAAATAAATAAATAAATCATAAATAAATTATCGGTTGAGGTTGAGTCCGGGGGAAGAGCGAGCATCAAGTAAGCATATGTATGCCTCCTCTGAAGCTCTTAGGGTAACTTTATTGTTGGATTCGGGGATCTGTTTCAGGATCTGAACCCTGAAACAGTCATTGAAACTGAGTCCATGCGAGTTCGCATGGATGGCTACAGGATAGTTACTGCGTTGACCGACTGAAGCCCTATGACCATTCATACGAAGGCTCAACTTATTAGAAGTTAAGCCAACGTAAAAGGAGTCACACTGAGTGCAATCCAGTCGGTAAACACAGTTGCTCGAGGTACAGGAGGAATTGACCTGAACCGGGTAGGAACTATGGTGGAGAGGGGAATCGAAGGATCCTTTCTAGTCTCTTTGGCTGATTTCGTGCTACAGCATAATGTCTTTCAGTTTGAGGGTCGTTATTACCTTCAAACCAGAGGCACAGCTATGGGTACGATTATGGCCCCTTCTTACGCTAATCTTTTCATGGCCAAATTAGAGCAGGATTTCCTGGCCACCTGTCAACTTCTTCCACTCCTTTATCTCCGTTTTATTGATGATATTTTCTTCATTTGGCCCCATGGCAAACATAACTTAGAACTTTTCCTACACTCCTTTCAAAATTTCTGCCCCTCCATCACTTTCACTTACGACATCTCCGACAGACTTATCACCTTTCTTGACGTTGACGTTACTTTAGACAATGGACACTTCTTGACTTCCGTACATATAAAACCCACCAACTCCCAACAGTACCTCCATTACAATAGTTGCCATCCATCCCATGTTAAAAAGTCTATACCTCGATCCTTGTCCCTCCGTATTCACAATATCTGCAATAATCTCCAAGACCGCAGACATCACCTTAACCTCTTAAAGGACAAATTTTCTGAACGAGGCTATCCTCGCTCCTTCATTGATAGTCGTGTTTTACCGGCTGACATCTCCCACCAACCCAGACCCAAGAGGGATAGAAGTAACACTTCCTTCTTCCTGACAACCTACTTCCCTGGCGCTTATAAGCTTCGTGCTGTTATTAAGGAGTCTTTTCCGATTCTGTCTACTTCTACTTCTACTTCTTCCATCTTTAATCACCCCCCTTCTATTTCCTACCGTAAACCTGCCAATCTAAAAAGCATTTTCTCTCATATTTCCCCTCAGCCTTCCAATCCTGTTCCTGGAATGAAACAATGTGGACGCCGTGGCTGCCAAACTTGCCTGATTGTAAATCCTAATCCTTCCTTCGATTCCCCTCTCCACCATAGTTCCTACCCGGTTCAGGTCAATTCCTCCTGTACCTCGAGCAACTGTGTTTACCGACTGGATTGCACTCAGTGTGACTCCTTTTACGTTGGCTTAACTTCTAATAAGTTGAGCCTTCGTATGAATGGTCATAGGGCTTCAGTCGGTCAACGCAGTAACTATCCTGTAGCCATCCATGCGAACTCGCATGGACTCAGTTTCAATGACTGTTTCAGGGTTCAGATCCTGAAACAGATCCCCGAATCCAACAATAAAGTTACCCTAAGAGCTTCAGAGGAGGCATACATATGCTTACTTGATGCTCGCTCTTCCCCCGGACTCAACCTCAACCGATAATTTATTTATGATTTATTTATTTATTTATTATTTTTTATTTTACTTTTTATTTATTATTTTTATTAATTTTAATTTGATTTATCTACTTTTTTATAATTTTTTATAGTTATAATTTTTACTCGTTCCTTTTACGTCTTAATTTGGCTCTTCATTTCCTTCCCTCCCTTCCCCCGCTTGGTGGTAAGTGGTGGGGTACTGGCTGCGGTTTCCGAGTTCAGTATCGCCCTGTCTTCCTGCGGGACTCTTCGCTCTTCGCACCTCCTGATGACGACGATTGTCGAAATATCGTTGTGAGTTATGTCTGTGTCTTTCTGTGTGTTTCCTTCGTTTTTTATTTTATTGTAAAAAAGTCCGCTGGACCGTTTCTTTTAATTGTATATATATATATATATAATTACGTACAAAAACACACAGGAAAACATTGACAAAGACTCACTCCAATATGTTGGCATTCGTCAAACTTATCTTTTGCCATGAATTTTCAGAAAGAGAAGTTCATAATTTGAGATACAAATCAAGATTCCAAATTCATGATTTACAAATCGAAATAAATATTTGTTATTGTACGTTTGCTTTATTTTGTCTCGATATCTCGTCTCTTACATTGAATATCTTGTCTCTTCCGTTCGGTTACCTGGTAAGCCGTAGTGCGTCCCCTAGTAGGTGCGAAGAGCAGAGCGAAGCAGAGGTAATAGAGCGCAAGAAGGGCCGGCGCCAGAGAGGGCAGCCACCACGCCGGCATAAACTCTCCTTCGAACACTCCTTTGGGCCATCGCTCGCCTGTCTCCTCCATGCCCCTGTTACCATCTCCGTACTTGCGCACTGTCAAACATTACCCAGTCACCAATACAAACAAAAACTTTACACCCTAGCATACATTTCCTATACAAACCATTATGTATCCTTCGTCGTAAGGTTTCCATCCTGAGTTCAATATCCTTGGATAGGACTTGTATTTTGACGGCTAACGATTGACCAGCACTTCTGACTAAAAAGAAATTGATTGGAAGCCCAACCATTGTGAAAATAATGGCGCTTATACAACCCCCAGTTGTGTTAGGACAGGGAAACCCCACACCTGAAAAATTATAAAACATTCAACGATCTATAATAAACACTTAAAACTACTTGGGACACCATATGCTATTTGAGTATACAAAGAGAACGGCTATGATATGAGCTAAGTAAACTGATAATGTGCCAGTAATAATTAATAAAACAGTTGATATTTGTCAAAAACCAGAATCACAAACTTATGTGCTCATATCTGATAAAAATCCTTGAACATTCGTAAGCTTGTTCAAACGTGTTTCCTTGTTTCAATCATCTCTGGATCCACACATCCTATGTGGTTGACATTTAAGATGTGTCAATGTCATAACAACGTGAAATTTATAAGCAAGAAGATACATATAAAAGCAAATATAGCATAATATTCATATTGTTATATTTGAAAAATAATTGACTTTATAAAATTTTTTAAGAACCTTCTTTGGTCATAAATAATATTTTCTACACTTTCATCTGTACCCTTTTCTCTGTGACGTCATCTGAGTTTTGAACATATTAAAAAACTATGAAAGTAAAAAATTGTCGTTTACCATTTCTTAACATATTGTTATTCATTATTAAGATTCGATAATGGCTCATTAGTTTGACCTTCTTTCCATTAGTGGAATTAACAACTGAAGGAAGGAATTAGCAGACATCGAGGAAGGAAGCTAGTCACGTCTTCATTGGTCTATACGAATGGTCTAGATGCCAACAGACAACATTAGATAAAAAGAAATAAATAATTCGAATCTTTTCTTTAATTTCATTTTGAGAACAGTAAATGTTAAAAATTATTCTTTTTTAACTTCAAGCACATAACAATAAATTCATAGAGAACATTTTATCTATTATTATGAATTATATTGATATTTATTTAAAACATTATTTCAAACCAATTCTAATTTACTTCAAATTTTTTGCAGATACTCTAAAATACACAAATGACAAAAATTGTATAACAATATCACAAAAAATAAAGCCAGTCAAAATTAATATTTTTATTATTTGTTTGGACGTGCGAAGACAGGAGAGATACAAGTCCAATGAGGTGAATGAAAGTCGTTTGGTGTTTCATAGGCAAGCCTACAACATATGTAACAGTTGGTCACTGGGAACAACTTTATTTTAGTAATAGTATATATATATATATATATATAATGTAGAAAAAGAAACCAAGTCTCCAACCGTCTCTGAACCAGTGCGCTTGGTTTCCCTATCTTATCTCTCCTGAAGACGGTTCAAACCGAAAATTAGAGATTGTAAGTGTGTGCTTTTGATTTCTCTATGTTTCTTTTTCTACATTGAACTATATTTGTCCGTTTTGGATCGTATTTCCGACGAACAAGTATATATATATATATATGTGAGTGTGTGTGTGTGTATGTATATATATACATTATATATGTATATTATATAACAATATTTTACATAAACATGTAAAATAACAATCAATGATCAAACCACAAAATGAAAAGGGAAATAGGACTAAGATCTTGCAGAAACATCTGGTGAGGGGCTGAGAAGATTGGGAGGGAAGAGTGGTATTTTAAAAGGGTGAAAGTGCGTTGACAACTACCGGATAGATTTTACTCTTTCTTACTGTACTCCTTTGTTTCCCCCAAACATCCCTCTCTGGACATTTATCCTTTCCTTTTAAAATACCACTCTTCCCTCCCACTCTTCTCAACCCCTCACCAGATGTTTCTGCATCTAGTGTTTCAGTTGGTTTTTTGACTCTGACGAAGACCGCTTGTTACGGTTGAAAGATTTTAGTCTTTTTTTCCCTTTTCATTTTGTGGTTTGAACATATATATATATATATATATATATATATATATATATATATATATATATATATATATATATATATATATATGTTTATTTATTTATATATATATTTATATGGGTTACTTGCCGTTGCGCCTACAACGTGCTTGGTGTCCCATTCTCTTTTCTCCTGAAGACGGATTACCCGAAAATTTGAGTCTGTAAGTGTGTTTCCCTACTTTGTGTGTTGCTCTTTGTTAATCTCGAACTCGTATATATATATATATATATGTGTGTGTGTGTGTGTCTGACTATGTGTGTGTGAGTGAGTGTACTCACCGAGAGTGGTGATAAGCCCGATGGTGACAAGGAATGCCCCCGAGTAGGTCCAGAGCAGTCCTTCCTCTGTCAGGCCAAGATCCCTGAAGTCAGACACTGTTCTTCGGTATTCCTCTAGGTGATCTTCCACCAAGCTTGCTACAGCACTGCCGTTTCCATCATCCAACTCCTCGCCAACAGCTTCTACCACCGAGTTCAATGTCCTTGTGAAACTTTCTGCTACCTTTTCATGCTAAAATCAGTCATTCGATTTTTTGTATTTAAGCGTCTAACCTGATGTATTTCTGCACTCTAACTCAACTTATATTTTTTTGGAGTACTTTATACGAAGAAATGATTATTTTTTTGTGTTAAAAATCTGTTAATTTTGTTTGAAATATCTATGATTCTGGCTCCATTACAATTATTAAAGAAAAGACAGTAAGATACATACTTTCATATAAATCTAGATATACATTAATTAACCTGAGTGCGAAACAGAGGAAGAGATAGAGAAATCAGAAGTAGAACTTTCGTATGGAAACTAATGAATACCAAGAGCACCACTATACGGCAAGCGCTCTCTTTGTAGATCTGCTACTCTTTATAAGTAGACATTTGAAAGTCGTGTGACCACTCAGACCAGCTTTGTAATCTTATAGCATTTTAAAAAAAGAAAAAAGTATGACATGTTTATCACGCAATACTCACATTAACACAATATTTAATACAGTATTAAACTCGATAATTGACTTTTTATCCAGCTTACTAATAAGTTTGTCAGAAAGTTATTGAAATTTACCGGAGCTATCAATTCAAGTATGCAAACTTTCCTTGTTTCAGCGCATAACACTGGTATTTAATCATAAAAATAGCTTAATTTGCATAAAATACAATAATTAATTATTATGGATAACTGTTTTACTTTACAGTAAGTCAAACTATAGTGACCATGAAAAGAAATATTGTGTCAGATATAGAAGTTTTGAGATCCCTTAAGTCTGTTTTTGATGATGTCTGGATATAAACATGCCTCCTTGTTTTCTGGTAATATTACACTTTGGGGAAGATACTTTCTTTTCTGACTTACCATTAAGACCAAAACGAGTAATGTTTATCAGAATTCGATTCTGTTTTCATAATCTATTAAAATGATATTAGTGTAGCATGATTACTGGTTGTTATTTTATTTTTATTTGTAACTTCATTTTGTCGTGACAGTTTGCTTCTTCCCTCATAAGTAGGAAATTATGACTAACTACCATTTGGGAAATGGGTGTTTTCTCAGATCGTACCCTATGGGAAGAAGCACGCTCTATCATGTTCCGACAAGAGTGGCTTAACAAATGCCTATCTGTTTTCAAACGTTTTGGGACGACGTGTCGTTGGGTTGGTGCCCGATCGTACACCAGCTTGGGAGACACTTCCTTACCTACCAAGTTTTCCACATAAGCAAGTCTTTTTCAAGACTTTCAGTCGGATATAGTAATCTGAGTTATACTTTAATGCATATATTGTGATATGGGTTGTGGCATCTCGCTCAGTGAAGTCCACCTAGGGAGGATCAATTGTACTGTCATTTGCAACTTCCTGCGGATTGGTATTAAAGGAATCTAATGATGTGGTGGTTCAAGGTTAAAAATAGAATCGAAGTATGTTTATCATAATATGGCCGAAAACGGTGGCACGTGGACTAGCCAAAGCAGGCTTATTTAGTGTAATATAATTCTTATTTTTTAAAGTTATTGGTTCAATAAACAGTAAGAATTTTAATAAATTTAAGTGTAGAAACAACAATCAGAAGATTTGGTAATATAAAACGATTTGGAGGTAGAGTTTGAAAGTTTTATTTAGACACAGCCCCCTTAAAACATCTTACTTCAGTAGTTTTACTTAAAAGTAGTTTCAAGAAAAAGGTTACTGTTTGACATGGAACTTCTAGTCTAGCCTGATTACAAATAATATTAAAAAAAAAAACAAGGAAAGAAATGCTAGCTGCTGGAGGGCTCCGAAACGACTATATGCAGATTTGTTTTTAGGGATGTTGTAATGCATTTGAATGTTCTATATGTAATAAGCATTAATTATATACCGTTTATATTACCGTCATATGCCAATTACCGTTTGTATGCCAACACTTATATTAGAACGCTATCATTATTTAAATTAGTTAATTTTCACCTTATAGCCCTAAAATACATTGTCTACTTCTTAATAAAAGTAGAATTTCAATGAATCTCAATGTTTCTATCTCAATATTTTATCATAGAGCATTCCTATAAAGTAAGCAGTAAAAAATGAATTATGAAACAATACAATTTTGTTATTGTTTCATGATAACAAGATTTAGTCTTTACCAGTCTTTACCTCAGGAGTTTTGAATATTTAAAAAGGGAGCTTTTTCAATTTGTTGAATTGTTTTGGTGTTACCTTTATTTCTAGTTTATGTTATCCTTCCACTGACTGATACCTAAATGAGACAAAATTGAACATTTATTGCCTCAGAGCAAAATGAGTTGAACATCGGTGATTTATAGAGTTAAATTTAAATTACTTGAGAATATTCAGCGTGACCCTCTGTGAGATGAAGAGCGAGCGCTCCAAAGAGTGTCCAGATTAGGAGGAAGGATAGTAGAGATGCTTGAGACAACAAGAGCCTGGTGATAGAGGCAGAGCGACTGTCGGGGTCATACCAGTCGGGAGTGGGGAGGAAGAAGAGGCGGTAGGGCGGGAAGGGCGTCGCTTGGGAGGCGGCATGGTGAAGGCGGGGCAGCGAGTCCAGCTTGGTGGGGTCTGCCCTCCGCGCCTCGGGCAGCACTCGCTGCATGTCCAGCGCCACCGTGTCGCCCCGCATGCCCTCGCCGATCGTATACACCTTCACCTCCTTGTCTCTGTCTCCTCCAAACAGCCGCCCCAGCCCTTCTCCGATCCTCTCTCCCATTCGCCCCAACACCTTGTCCTTCTTCTTTCCCTCCACTTCCTTCTTCACTCCCAAGTCTACCTCCCTCATCTCTCCCCTCCCCCCGTCATTCTCCACTTTAACTTCCTCTTCTTCTTCATCTGTACTCTCATCTTGTGAATCTTTCTTCTTCTTCAGCCTGTTGTTGGAAATCTGAACGAACATCTCCAATCACCTGGAAAAAATTGCATATTGTTAGAACAACTGAAGATGGTCTAAGTTACACTCTGAAATCGATAAACTGTCTTACCTCGTATATTAGTGTTGGAGTTTTTAACAACATGATACATAGACAATCAAGCATATTTAAAACAAACAAAACCTGTAAATTGTGTCAAAAATAACTGGTGAGGTTTATTCTATATCAGGAATAGATTTCACATTTGGAACAATTAATTTTCCTTACTAGGTTGAAAGAAATCGTTTTCTATTTTACCTTTCTTGTTTATGTGTTTATTTGTAAAGTAATATATTACTCACTGTTTTCATTAATATTTATTTGAATAATTCCGAATAAACTACAATTAACAGATATTTCAAGTTTCACCTCTGTGAAAACAAACAAGTTAAAGATTAATAAGGGTTTTATAAGTATAGTAGATAATTAAGCAACTCATAAGAATTTTTAAAAAAATTAATTTGACTAATCTTTAGTTTAATAGTTAGAAAAATAAACTTTCAATTTAGTATGACTATCAAAGACTGTCAATTGCATATTAAGTATTTGAAAATAGGTAAACTGATTAAAAAAAAGGACACATTCTTTGTCAAAGAGACTAATGGTTGTTCTATAATCATATATAATTCAGTTATTTACTTCTATATAATAAATAAACAAAGAAAGTTTTTTTTTTAAGAAAAAGTCCGGTGTAATCTAGCGGTAGAGACATGCCGCTCGAACGAAAGATTAGAAGTTCGAATCTCGGTTATATACCAAATTTCTCAAGGCTAAAGTCCCCTCCTCCTTGCCTTCCATTAATGAAGTTTACTTAATATGAGCTTCATTTACAGGCTTATTTAATAATATATTATATAGAATAAAAATATATAACTTTAAATTCTTGCTGATTTCAACTAGAAGTAGAGACAAGAAAACCAAAATAGAAGCGCAAATCAAAATATTCAGACAAATAACTCAAAGCAAGATAAGCAAATAATTTTGATGAAATAAACACTTTTTGAAGGACTATAAATTATTTTTAGAGTTGCTTATGATTTTATAAATTATCTCGGAGACTTATAGCATTCCCTTAAAATGGTGAAATCAGTCATCTGTCTGTTTTAAAGTCAATGTAGGAATAATTGTTTGAAATTAGCACATTTAAAAGAAAGGTTATGTACAAAAAATCAGTATTGATTATACTAATATAATTTTACTTCCTCCTCTTCCTTACTGTAGACAAGGCTAGCAAGACTTGCTTTATGTTTTACACAAATAAGAGAGCTCATATGCTTGAAAGACTAAGGTGGGATAAAATTCATGCATACTTATTTCTTTAGGAAGTCCTTATATGATTAAATTATGTAAATATTTCTTTTTATTTAGTTTGTTATATAAACTGTTAATCTCTTTCAGCCACAATAGTAAGTAAGTAAAATGTTATAAAATCAAAAAGAATGGTTTTTTTTTTGTTGAGAATAATGAGCCTTAATATGGTAATTAACCCCAGCAACAACAAATAATGTTATATCGTATTTCATAATTTTCTGTATTTTTTAAAGTAGCTGAAATGATAAAATGCTTGCAATTGAGATATTAGCCGCATTTGAACTAAGATCCCAAAGTGGTTTATGACTTTTCTTTGACCTCCTCTATAGTAAACAGAGCAGATTTACTGAACAATATGCTCTTATAGCAATATGAATCACAATTGGGTGCAAGTATACCACAAAAACCCGTTTCTCAGATATACAATTTTCTTATTTTAACCACCCAATTTCATGGTTTAAACCACAACTGGAATTAGTTTTAAGCAATTTGAAATAAGTCATGATACATTTTTATCCGCAATATTTTATGCTGTTGCTCATAAATAAATTAATGGTTTCTATACTTATAATAAAAAAAATACCTGATTGAAAGGATGTCAGCGATATAAGAAATGTTTAGGTGAAGCAGAGGGTAGGAGTAAGGAGGGCTGGATAAGAGGAAGCATGTGGAGCAGTCCTAATTGAATTACACTAATGGGATTAAGGAATTAGGAAGGAAGAGAGTTGTCAAGCTTCCGAATCGATAGCCCAATGAATAGTAAAAGAACAATCATTTCCGTAAAACCAAATCGACTTGGTTTTCATTCAATATAAACCCACTATTTTACAAATCACAGTTTTAAATGACTTAGTAATTTTTTTTTTGTTGAACATCTACAATTGCCTGGAATACCAGAAATGCGTACAGAGGACTGTTATTAATGAAAAAAGTAAGAAAAATAAGATGAAATAAAAAAGAATTAATTTGATGGAAAACAGATGGGATCATGCACAAAGACAAATTTAAAATAAATTTAAGGTAACATATTTCAGGAGTAATCAAAAAGATCCTCATCAGGTACGAAAGGATATATAGCATCATTCATCTAAGAACATCTCTAGAGGGGTTTATATTCCTTTTTTAACGTCCACAAATGGACTTTCCATCTTCAGTAATGTTCTACTGGGGGCAGTATAACTCGTTTGTCACTTGACACAGAATTTAGTTACATCTCACATTACCTGCCTCAGTAGTACGATACTATTCAAATATGTTCAGCTTAAATATATATATTTAAATTAAATATTCTGTTTATATGAATTAATTAAATAGTACGTAAATAAGATTCATTATATTCCACTATTCAATTATTGATACTGATACAATCTTAAACATAAATATATACATATACCTGCTTGAGATATCATCTGACAGAATAGCTTTAAAGTAAAAATCGGTACTTGGTCGGTTTTTCCGTGTTCAAATTAAACCCATAAATGCTCAAATTTCGGATTTATTTAAAACATTTACGAGCTTTTACTGTATATTGGTAAAAATGTAACCAACATTGGCAGAAACTTGCTTCTTTCTGAATAATGTTTTCGTTATTGCATCTAAACTAGATAACATACTTTCTACTATTAACATATTTGTACTCTTTCCTGGAGCCTTCGAGACGAGAATGAGTTTCAATGTTTCTCCTTTTATACAGGTAAAGTAGAGTCAATTAGGAGGACTGAAGTTGTTTGTTCAATCTGGGAGGTGAGTGACATAAGGGGTCGCTGTTACAACCTGGCCCAGGCCTATTTAGCCTTCTGTAGATCCCAATAACTTCAACATTTTATGGCTATTTTCTAATTGTACATTGAAATGCGGTTTCATGTTTTTGTATGCATTCAGCTTCAATAATTTTAAGTTTGTGATGATCTCTTTCCTTTTTTATTACTTTGGTTCCTACTACAATAATTTCTCTTGTTAATTTGCTCCATGTGTTTCTTGGAAGCTCCATACATCAGATGCATTCTGAGTCTCCTTGATAGGGTGGTAGTGGTTATTCAAATGTACGAATGTTTGGGGTTCTCACAGTCACCGTAGGTACTTGCATATTGGTGCACTAGATCAGTTTCATTGAGTGGAGTGCTCCTTGTTTGATTATTGTTTTTCATAAATAGGCTACTAATTGTGGGGATTTTATAGTAAGTAATACGAGAAATTTAGTCGTATTTATTTGTAAACTTTGCATTGATTTTGATGATATTCTTCAGTGCCTTTCATCCATTTTGTACGGTTCTGAGTATTGATTTCTATAGTAACTGTTACGAATAGTTCCAGGTGTTTCCTTACCTTTTGCTTGTGTTAGTTTTCGTGTATATATGCCTTCAGAATATTATTAAATTTATCATTTGAATAGCCATTATTTACGACTGCTTGATTCGTTCTTTTTATGTTACAATGGAAAATCATCCATGTAAAAATAACGTTTCGGGTATATTTGTAGATTATTTAGCAGCTTCATATATCAGTAATTATTGAGTACTGTTTTCTTCGATTGGTTATTCAACGCTAACTTTACAGTTTGTTATGACGTTTGCTATCCAGTCATTAATCAGAGGTTTGTTTGTAGACAACAATGTTAATACCTCTTGAGTAGCTAACAGTTCATCTTGGTTGTTTGAACATTTTGGGCTTCACCTTAAACCCCTTCTCTTCAATAATTGCATCTTCAATGTATACAACAAACCCTTCGCTAATTCCTGAGTCCTGTTTTGGTATTATTTATAAATACTGGGAGCTGGGTGCTCCCAGCTTATTCAGCCATATCACTGATAATTCCTGAGTCCGTCTTACTTCCATCTGTAAAAATCGTGTACACGTGTCATCCTGAGTGCCTTTACAACTTCTGGCTACTGTCCGGGATGTTTCCAGAGTTTGAAATCTAAATTAGAGCAGTACGTTCGTGATAGATTGTTTTCTAACTTTAACTGGTATCGAAGGTGTTACTCATCATCCTTGACACAATTGGTTTTATTTCTGCAAATATACATAGGGTATCCAGGGATATTGTGCAGTATCCATGATCGATTTGTGTAGCCCTTGTATGTTACACTCTTTTCAGCCTCTTTCTGTTACTGCACAATATCGTAAATAAAATGCACTTAGAAGTATAGGTAGCATAGCTCCTTTATATATAATTTGTAATGCATCAGAGGCCAATACCCACTGTACCTTAGCAGCGCTGGACAGAAATTGCATAACCTTCTAGCCTTTATTGCAGGTGGTATACATATGTTGATTCCACATCCATTTTTTTCTCAGCATTTCTTCTAAGTACATATTTCATACTGAGTACACTTTTACTGTCCTAAATATACTTCTAACCCTGGACTGTAAAATTTTCTGTTGACATGCAAATAATCATCTATAACACAATTACATTAGAACTGGTGGGATAATCAAAAGTCAATAAAGAATTTAACATTGTATTACAGTACCCAGGTATGACTGGATATATCTTGGGGACACCTTTTGGACTTTATGGTGACATTCATAAAGAAGTAGCTTCCTTCAAGATTTACAAACTCTTACGGCAATCTTTATTGTAATTGTAAGATTATTGTGAGCCACCAAAAATGAAAAGCTCCAACAAAATCTAGAGGAACTAGAAGGGTATCAGCCTTATAGAGACTAAAAGGCTTATGTTCATAGATTTTTGTTGATTTAGGTCGTGGAGACCACCTTCGTGATGTCCAACTCGGGCACTTCACGATTTACTAGTTGATGAAAAAGTGATAATATTAGGAATACAGGAAAAAGAAAGAACCGCACTCAAAACAACATGAAATTTATATTCAATGTATACAATCAGTACTGTTTGTCATAATCCAACGATAGATGAATCAATATTAAACAGGTTAGCTGTTTTTAAAATTCCAAAGCGAAAGGGTAGTCTTTGTGCTTCTTGTCCCTGAAACAAACAATAAAAATAAGGATTCAATTAATATTTACACCGACAATACTCTCTAATATATGGAGAATAGGAAATGCCCAAAACGACCGTTATGTAAACCCCTACTTCGTAAAACAGTTTTACTATGTTATTACTTCATCAATTTTGTTATCAAACATTTCTATAATAAGCATGCCTTTTATTTTAGAGTTCCACAATACTAATAAGGAATAGTATTTACCAACTGTGATTAAGATTTGCTAAATTCAAATTTAATTACACTATTATTACCTCAAGTTAAAGTATTGGTCCTCAAACTGATCACAGGGGCTTAATGGGAATCCACGAGTAAAAATAGAAATTCGGGAATCCATGGTACACAATACGTGTCAATGCAATATATATATATATATATATATATATATATATATATTCGTATATTTAGGGAGCAGACCTTTTATACACATTTGATTGAACAGTTTTGTCTATTTCAATTCTTTATACTTTTTTGAGACTTCATCTTATTTTCATAAAAGACTTTCAATAACAAGGAAGAGTATAAACAAGTTCACCAAACGTCAAAATTTTTTATTTTACATCACAAAACTACTTCATACACAGAGTAGTTTCGGTCATCCTGCCCTGCAGTAGTTTTCCCTGTTCCTGCCCTCCTTTGTCCACCTTACAACTTCGTAATAAAACCACTTACCTGGCCATTCATGTTCGGTTGCCTGACTATTATTTGGTGCCTTTACAATGAGCAGTCTATTCCGGTCATTTCCGTGGGCAATTATTTCTATGTAGCTGTGTTCAGCAATTGTCCGTTAATTTAACTTCTTTGGGGCTCCGAACTCAAGATCCATGGTTAAGCTTCTTGACAATGTGGTGGTGAGGCCCATGTAAACTGAATCTAGGAACTCGAAATTTCCTATTTTGCAACTATACTGGTATATTACATAGGTTTTTTGGAGTGCATCCGTCTTTAACAAATTATTTCGGAATAACCATGCTTGCGGTGGTTGAACTGATATAATATGTGCTCAGTTTTAAACAACCATCTGGGGATTGGCAATCTTTAATCAGAAAATTGAACAAAGTTTCAAAAAAGTATGAAAGAATTCAAATTGTAAAACTGTTCATATATATAAAACTAAGGTTTATCGGGACTCGGTCAGTTCTATTTTGAACTGACTGACAGTTTTCCAATTTGAATTCTTTCATACTTTTTTGAAACTTTGTTCAATTTTCTGATTAAAGATTGCCAATTCCCAGATGGTTGTTTAAAACTGAGCACATACTATATCAGTTGAACAACCGCAAGCATGGTTATGCCGAAATAATTTGATAAAGACGGATACACTCTAAAGAACCTATGTATACCAGTATATACCAGTATAGTTGCAAAATAGGAAATTTTGAGTTCCTAGATTCAGTTTACATTGGCCTCACCACCACATTGTCAAGGAGGTTAATCATGGATCTTGAGTCCGGAGCCCCCAAAAAACATACCTGGAATACCCACCAAAATCAGGAGGATTATCCGATGTGGGGTATCAGCCGAATGCTCTTATAACACTTATATAACAATACCTATCCAAAGTGAAGATCCGCTCGTTGTGATTCAATGACATAAGCTCCTTATAACACTCATATAACAATACCTATCCAAAGTGAAGATCCGCTCGTTGCGATTCAATGACATAAGCTCCTTATAACACTCATATAACAATACCTATCCAAAGTGAAGATCCGCTCGTTGCGATTCAATGACGTCAGCTCCTTCATGTCATCATCAGTCAGAGTGAAGTCAAAAATATCTTTATTAGCCTCAATTCGTGATTTCGTTACTGACTTTGGAATTGCTATGAACCCACGTTGAACCTGAAAAAAAAAAAAGAAAAAGAAAACAATCGTAAGATTCAAACAGGAAAGTGTACATAGTTTAGGCCTTTAGAAATTAGTTCAACTCAGCTTCACTTAGTAATTAAAAAAATTAGCATAAATAAAATATAAAAGTATGAGAATACTTAAAGTAAAAAATCTGGCGTGTCTATGCTGGTACTACATATCGATCACTTGACCTTGAGGTAAGAACTCATTGTGCACTTAATCGAAGAATACAGCCACCCTAAACTTCATATTCGACCTCATTTATTAACCATGTCACCACGTCTTCTTTTAGATGTTATTTCGGTAAACCTATATTTCATCGTAGTAGTTCCGCATTGTTGTTGCATTTATTTAGAGAATCCTGAGCAACTTTCATTCGTTCTTATTTTCTTCGAGATTCAACAAGTTTGAAACAAATTCTGTATACTCAAAACTATCAAAAGAATTTCATACTTTAACTAATTGATATAGCAACATCATCAGCGACGTATCTGATGATTATGTTTCAGCGATCGTTCATAATTTTTATTTCACTTTTCCACGTTTGTATTGGTTGTTGATACACAATTTTAATATTATATACGTTAGAAAACCCTTAAAGATGATTATTATTTTTGGGTTTATTAAAATAAAGAGTATTACATCGTGGTGTCTAAGGCATCCGTCATCTTCACTCTATTCAATTACTTCTCAGAAACGCTTATATCCCTCATAAACCAATGTTTTATTCATAGTAGAATTAACAAAAGCAAAATTTATTATATAAAAAAACATTGCAATACTTTAATCCAGAGGTTCCCAACCATTTTCGGTTTGCAGCTACCATAACACTTCGGATTTTTCCCGCGGCTCCCTTAATAGGTACATCCGATTTTTTTTTAATTTTTAACTTTTTAAGGATTTGGAAATCTACTTTTTAGTTTCTTAAGGTTAGGTTAATTGAAAAATAAATTAAACACAAGCTTTAAATTTACAATTTATTGAACACCGTTTAATAATTTAAAATTATTAATGGGATGGATGGGCTTGATGTTCGCTGCACAACTTCTCAAATCTTGGAATGAAATTAGAAATAGCGACTCTCATTTCTTCATCGACGTTAATTTTTGAGCGATATTTACTTTTTATTACCGCGACTGCCGAAAACCCAGCTTCGCACAAATAGGACGTTGCAAAAGAAATTAATATTCTTAGGGCTTTGCAACTAAGTAGTGGGTATTCCTCTTTTATTGATATCCAAAAATCAGAAAGTTCCATGCTAACAAATTTTAACTTCAATGTTGTGTCGCAGGAGAACTCAATAACAGATTCTTCTTCTGTAGAAGTAAGTTCTGATGGAGCTTTGGTTCTAAATGGGTCTTGAATCCAAGTAAATTTTTCAATGTTATCTACTTCAAAGTATTTTTTGATTGACACTCTTCAGCACTGAACTGTCAAGTGCCAACTAAGACCGGCTGGACCTTAGACGTTTCAGAAATGGCGCATATTTCGCGGTACCCTTATGACGATAGCGCGGGGAGCCGCGGCTCATACTTTGGGAATCACTGCTTTAGTTCATTCGTATAGCAACATTTAAAGCAAATTCTTCATCACTCTTTGAAGAAATAAATAATGGTGATCGTACTAAAACACATGCAATCTTTTCGACAGCTGATAACAGACTAAGTATCTGATATAGCTAAACAATATACAGACACTTTTCAGACTTTATGAATTTGTCAAAAAATACAACCAGTTAAATTAAAACAATCTCGTTACTTTTTGAACGAGTTTAGAATAAAAATGACCTCCCCGTTGTTTTCTACATTTGTGAAATGATTATTTTATTTCTACTCATAACAAGGCTTAAAGTAATATACTCAAGACTTTTCTTCTTATTATGTTAAAATAAGAGTTAAATAACGAACAGCAGCTAGAATGAATATTTAAAATGTCTTCTTTCTTACCTGGAACTTTATAAGTATTTGAGCAGGACTTTTATTATGCTTTTCGGCGATAGCTACAACCTTGGGTTCCTTGAGAGGTGAAATTTTAACTCCTTCCCTGCCTGGAGAACCCAAAGGGGAGTAGGCTGTCATTACAATTCCATATTGCTTGCAGAATTCACTTAGCTTCGTTTGATTTAGATAAATATGACTTTCAACCTGTTAGGAGATGCAGGATTAATATTCAATAAGAACATATTCTATGATCACTGTTAACAAATCGTCATGTGTTTCTGTAGAGCTTTAACCTAAAGACATCCAAACCAAATTTGATCAATTGAGCAGAATTTATGGTTACGACGAGATGAACTATAAATTTTTGAACAAAATGTGAATTTAAATAAATACGTATTTACTCACACTTTATCCTAAACTTGCTTTTTGAGGTACAACAAAACATGAAATACAAAATTGGGAAATCAGATGGGAAAGCGTGATGTTATTCAAAAAATTTTCATCGAAATATCTCATACAGTCTCAACAGAACAAATTATAAGGATTATATAAATATATTAAGGAAATTTTTAAAAGTAGTAAAAGAAATGTAAAATGTCCAATCACTTTCGAATGTTATCCCGTTTTTTTTTAGAAGATTTCAGTTTTTTTAAAAAAATGAGGTAACACTCGAAAGCGCTTAAGAGCTTTTCTATTCTTTTACTACTTTTAGTGGTGAATTCTTCGATTACACTCTACATATGTAATATGTATATAAATCAATATAATAATAAATTTTCATAGTTCTAAACTGACAATTTCAAAGTTCACTGAAACCAAATAGTATAACCTTCCTGCTGGCTGAGTAGATATTACAGTGCAAACTCTTTTTCATATACAATATTTTCTGTATAGATGTTGTTCAGGAAATGAAAAAAACAGTTATAAGCAATAAACATTCTAATAGTAAAAAGTAGATGTATCTACAACTGTATGCACATTTAACTGCCTTGACATTCAATTATTAATTAAAAGATTCAGTTATTAAAATGTCATATTATAAATATCTTCAATATTTAACAAAAATGTATTAATTTAATTAAATATATTTTTTAGTTCTTATATTTCTACCACATTTATGACATAAATGAAAATGTTTCTTATTTTGGTATTTGATCAGGTGCAGAAGTACATGATTTTTATCTTTATCTTTATCTTTAGTTATTTGGTACATCGAACGTGAAATAAATACGTAGAGCTTATAGAGAGGGCAGCAACAATAATGAAAAAATAAGTTCAATCATAAACCCAACATTCCATTAATACATAGAAACATAATTATGTTTAAAAAGTAGACAAGTATCAGAACATGTTATCAGAAAAACCTAAGGAATGTAAATGAATCGGTATGAAAATGAAATCGGCATAAATTTAAACATTACAAAAATAACAAATATATAACCAATTCATGGCATAGATTACTTAAATTTTCTTCAGTGAACCCATGCTTTGTTAACTGTATAACTTTTTAGCAGTTTTTATTATTTTGAAGCTTTTTACTATAATACGAAAAAGTTAACTCTCTCAATAATTTCCGTTGTCTGTAATAACCTGTTCCTGTATATCAGTTAGTTTAAAGCTATAACTGTATTGTCTTAATATTTTTAAAGCTGATTTTTTTGTTATTTTTCAATAAATTTACTCTCATGTGTAGCAAAGGTAATCATCATCAAGAAATAGACCCAACTATTCGTATAGTGAATTTCTTCTGCAGAAGTACCTATCAGTAGTTAATGTATATTAGAAAGCCAGATTAGAAATTGAATCAGTGATGATATATATATATATATATATATATATATATATATATATACTGCTATGAGTAGCAGTTTGCTTCTCAACGCGAGTACTTCGCACTTCTTCCCGATGACGACGGATGTCGAAATATCGAAGTGAGTTCTGTAGTGTCCTTCTATGTTCTTTTATATGTGTTAAAGTATATATATATATATATATATATATATATATATATAATAGTTCACACAGGAAAGAGAAAACACAAATAAAAGACACACACAAAAGACTCACAACGATATTTCGACAGTCGTCGTCATCGGGTAGAAGTAGTCCCTTTGAGTAGCTGAAGCTAACTGAGTGGTAGGCCAAATGCAACGAACACGCGCGCACTCTGCCTGCCGCCCTAGGTAAGCTACTAACTACAGAGAGAATAATAACTAAAAGGAACAAATAAAAGCAAATAAAAATAACAGAAGGAGAAGACTAGTAAATGAAGCAATAAACAATTAAAAAATTAAAAAATAAAAATAAATAAAAAAAATAAAAATTAAAATTAAAAAATAATAAATAAATAAATTCTTAAAAAAAAAAAAAAAAAAATTAAAATAAATAAAAAAAAAAAAAAATAAATAAATAAATAAATACTTAAATTAACGGTACAAGTTAAGGCCAGGAGGAGAGCGAGCTTTGAGAAGACAGATAATTGCCTCCTCTGAAGCTCTTAAAGTAACCCGAGAAGACTGAACAGGGATATGATTAAGGACTTGGACCCGGAAGCAGTGATTAAAATCCAGTCCATGGGAATTAGAGTGGATAGCAATAGGAAGGTTTTTGCGTTGACCAACGGAAGCCCTGTGACCATTCATACGTAAGTTGAGCTGCGTAGAGGCCATACCAACGTAGAATGCATCACACTGGGTGCAGTCCAAACGGTAAACGCAATTAACCGAGGTGCATGAGGTGTGGTGAGGACAAGGGTAGTTAATCTTCTATGGGGGAAGTAAAAAAGGGATTAGGGTTTATGATAAGACAGGTTTGGCATCTGCTCCGTCCACACTCCAACATTCCCCTCCCAAGTGTAGGGTTCAAGGGAGAGTGATGGGAGAAAATGCCTCTGAGGTTCGGTGGTTTGCGATATGATAAGGAGGGGGCTTCAGGAAAAATAGATGAGGTAGAAGGAGAAGAGGAGAGCAATGGGAAAAACTCCTTAATAACCGAGCCAATCCTATGAGCGCCAGGGAAAAAAGTGGATATCAGGAAAACACTATCAGTGTGGTCTTTTCTGGGTACGTGCCGGTGAACTATTTCAGCCGGCACGACACGACTATCAATGACATTGGAAGGGTAGCCACGATCAATTAATTTTTCTTTCAAACAGTTAATGTGGGAACTACGGTTTTTCAAATTATTACAAATCCTGTGGATGCGGATGGAAAGGGATCTGGGGATTGCTTTTTTGATGTGGGTGGGATGGCAACTACTGTAGTGGAGGTACTGCTGTGCATTAGTAGGTTTTATATGTACAGAGGTGGAGAAACTGCTATTGTTGAGGGTGACATCAACATCAAGGAAAGTAATTTTATTGCTGGACACTTGGTGGGTGAAGGAGATGGAGGACGAAAAGTTTTGGAAGGAAAGTAGGAAGAGGTTTAACTCATGGGTACCATGTGGCCAAATGAAGAAGATATCGTCAATGTAGCGAGTATAAAGAAGGGGAAGGAATTGACGATCAGACAGAAAAGATTGCTCTAATTTGGCCAAGAACAAATTAGCAAAAGAAGGAGCCATAATATATATATATATTTGGTAATAAATGAACTGTCGATGATCGCTGAAACTAAATATTTATAAATTAGATAAAGTATGATATAATTAATTCTTATAAATTATCTCATACATAAACCATTGAATACATAACAGTATTTATTATTCAATTTAAGAGTATAACACTCATGTTTACTTCCTAACTAACACAACCTTTACAGTAACATTTCAATTACTCCATTATATTATGTCATATGGAAGATATGGAAAAGTAGTGCTTATCAAAAATTTATAAACATATATTTGAAGTGCTTCTTTGTCGGTGTTTATCTGTATGTACCTTTCATGCTTGATTAATCATACTTATTGATTTTTTTTTTAATTTTATTTTTTAATAAAAATATCAAAATATTTGATATTTTTTCGTTCTTTTCCTTTGTATTGGAAGATATCAGAACAAAGAAAAAGTACTTCTTGGATTTTCCTTTCAATTTTATACAACTACTTAATTTCTTTCCTTGATCCATATGAAATATAAAACCACAAGGAAGAAAGGAAAACAATAGAAATATATACTCTGAGCTCATCACTCCACAACCTCCCTTTTCTTTTACAATTATGGACAAGTATGTTTAATCATTTACTTCCACTACTTTTAATATTTTAAAGCTTTTCACTATAATCCAAAAAAGTAACAACTTTCAACAACTTCTTTCATTAAATCTGTTTCCTATATAGTTAGTATAATAGTATATAGTAATTATATAATTAGTATAATTTCCTAAAGTTAGTATAAAGCTTTGACTGTATTGTCATAATACACAATATCAATTAGTTTTCTAGGATACTTCAATGATGTGTCTATTGATATATATGTTCAATTTCTTCAAGGAGGAATTTTTCACTACACAATTTTTTTCAGTAGTGGTACATTATTAAACAGACTTGTCAAAAATTGTGAAAGGAAAGAAAAGGAAGGATTCCGCGTGGAGTCTGCAATTCTGCATATGTTGGACAAACGGGTAAACGTTTATTTACTAGGGTGAAACAACACAAAAATTCTATTAGAAGAGTCAAGAATAATTAGAAGAATTCTATAAGAAGAGTCAAGTGCTTTGTTTGAGCATGTTAATTTAAACAATCATTCTACATATATTCTATACTATTTTTATTTCTACCACATAAATTCTGAAATATTTTTCTTTATTGAAGTTTGCTAAAGCGTGAAACAGTATTTTTAGTACTCTCTTCCAGGGACAGAAAGTTTAGGTCATTCAATATTAATATTAATTGTTAAATAGAATAGTGAAAATTACTTATTTCTAAATTTATGAGTAAAATCATAAATTGTACACAGCTTTTTATCATGTAATACGAACAATCAATTTTAAACAAAAATAACTACCAATATGTTATTATTTTTGAATTGGCCAAAGCCAGAGCTAGCTGTCAATATGCCCTATTCTGAATGTCGAAGAATTATGATAGAACCAACTGGGATAGTAACATATTAACAAACCATTCGAGTTATTAACGTCTCCTATCTTTATGAGAACATTATGCGTTCTTCTACATTATTGTTATGAATAATTTATTTCTAAAGTTCAATAGAAAGATGAAGGAAAACATTAAAGCATAGAACCTGATTGACGACTGGTTTGATAGTGCATATATCTATGATTTGTTTCACTTGCTCACTATTGAAGTTGGATATCCCAATAGATTTGGTAAGACCCTTCTTTACCAACTCCTCCATGACTGGCCAAGTCTCGGTGAAACTAGTTTCACTTGCAGCTCTCCATCCATCTTCATCAACGGGAAATGGATCTTCACCTTCCTAAAACCACACACACAAAACTAAAATGCAGAGAGATACAGGATATATACACATACACATATAAATACATATGCGTACGTATTCATTTAGTAATATATATTTCAACCGTTAGGGTGGTCGTACTCAGCAGAAGTGAATTGACGGAGGGTCGACAGTCAATTGAAGAATTCTCAGGTCCCTCCATCAATTAAAATTTTCACTTCAGTTCTTTCCTAAGGACAACCACCATAACGGTCGAAATATTGAAAAGTAAGTTCTATTGTTACATTCCATCTATATTCCACAGTTTATTTTAAGTGTAATCAGTCCTTCTGGATCGCATTTCGTTTACCACTTATATATATATATTGGCGGAATAACGAAGGCTTCGCTAGGCAACGGGTAACTGGGACCGCATGCATGCTCCTACTAACTACTCTCCTATTGGTCACCATTTCAACGAATCATATTTCTTTCCCCGGACAACTCATAGAAAACAATATATATATATATATATATATACTTAAAATAAACTGTTACAAATAGAAAGAAACACAACAAAGACAATGTTTTTTGTCTTTGTTGTGTTTCTTTCTATAGGTCACAGTTTATTTTAAGTGTAATCATTCCGAACCGCTTTTCGTTTATCAGGTATATTTATATACATAGATAAGACAAAATTCACAAGAAACACAAGTGACACGTGAAAAAATAAATCACCACAAAAACAATGAAATATTCCTAAGGCCTTCCTAGGAAGCTCGTTAAAGAATTCCATTACATCCGAGAGTTCTTCTGCAACGGGCCACCTCAAAACACCTTACAAATATTTCAATAATTAAGCTAATTGTATGGGAATTGATGGTAATAAATAAGTAAGTTAGTCAACAGTATTTAGTTTGTTTACAGTCGTCAGTGTCCCAGCAACTCCCAGGTGTTCAGTCAGTCTTTTTTTAAACAGCCATTGTTTGCTGTATACTTCTAAGTATTTACTAGTAACTTCAACTTCTTGACTTGGTTCCAACGTAGGGTTCTTAAGTTGAAATAATTCTTGAATATTCTACAATCAATTAATAAGCTATTACCATTAAAGAAAAAACACTTATGAAAAATAATATTGACAGTACTTACAATTAAAATATAAAAAAATTACCAATTGAAATATGGGATAGTTAACTTTAAGAGAAAGATAAATGCTCATTAAATTCTCTTCAAATGTATAGACACTTTATATAATATATATACATACATATAAATCATTAATACAGAAGCAGCAGTGCTATTTAATAATACTTGTTTAAAAGACTTGCTGCTAGTTTATACAAAAATATATATATATACTAGACTACCCGTGAACTTTGTGCCAATCAAAATCATAACAATAGGTATTGAAATTAATTCACTGAACATGATTGACAGGGATAATTTTAATTGTTGTTTCTTGTTATTAAGGGACGGAAACAGATTCTTATATGGCCCAAGTTTTGATATAGTATTCTTAACATGATTCAAGATATATACACAGTAAGTAGTAAGTATATTTAGCAAAATAAAAAGCATTTAAAAGTAAAAAAAATATTTTATGACATAATTAAATAAAACATCAATTCAAGTTATACACACAATCAAATATATTTAAAACAAACAAAATTTGTAAATTGAAATATTCAATTTATTTACCTAACACACCATTAATGTAAGGAATGAGTCTTTATAATATTACCTTAGAACATTCGTATTTTATCTGACAGTTGTGTTCAAGTTTGTTTCTAAAACTATTCATTTTTAACCTCTAATGTAGTAGTTTATTGTACATTTGTTACATTTATTTATAATACATTTGCACTACTGTCATCAGCGAGCACGCAAGACTCTGGCTACATGCTTTTACTTTATTACCAGTGTTTATATTTCGCAAATTTTAAATTAAATTTTTTTTTGTTGCATTTATATATAGTACATTTCCACTAATGTCATCGGCGAGCACACAAGCGACTGGCTACCCTGGATACATGGACTTTATTTTATTACCATTGATTAAATTATTCAAATTTTAAATTACAAAAATTTTTTTGTTACATTTATGCTTAATATATTTGTGCTACTGTCATCGGCGAGCACGCAAGAAACTTGCTACCCTGGCTCCAATTTTGGGAATATAGTAATAATTTTCTTTTATTTAACATTTCTCAGGTAACAAATAATGTATATTTAATTTCAGGTCTCTATCTCCACGAAAAATGGGTGAACAAACAAACAAACAAATATATAAACTCACGAACTTTATATATAGAGATAAATGATCAAACCACAATAAGAAATGGGAAAACAAGACTAAGATCTTTCAACCGTAACAAGCGGTCTTCGTCAGAGTCAAAAACCCAACTGGTTTTTTGGGTTCAGTTGGGTTTTTGACTCTGACGAAGACCGCTTGTTACGGTTGAAAGATCTTAGTCTTGTTTTCCCATTTCTTATTGTGGTTTGATCATTGATTGTTATTTCACGTGTTTATGTGAAAGCTTTTTATATAGAGATAAATATACGAGTATATACAGGTTTTGAGATTTTTTGAGGGTTTTCGTCTAGATATAAAAACGCTCCTTCGCCAACGTTTCGACATATATTTATGTTCTCCTCAGGGCTGGTAAGTCTATTGTGTATCCTTGTTTTTTTTTTCATTTGTATAAACTTCTCTACATGTTAAATAAATAACAGACAGTTGCTAGGGCCCCATATTGTCCTGAGTCCTGGGGTCCCAGCCCTGCGAAGAACATAAATATATGTCGAAACGTTGGCGAAGAAGCGTTTTTTATATCTAGACCAAAACCCTCAAAAAATCTCAAAACCTGTGAATAAAAAGTGGTCAAGAAACAAACAGCATGATAAATATATATGTATATATACTTACAGTCTCTAATTTTGGTTTAAATCGTCTTCGGGAGAGATAAGAGAAAACGGTTCAAACCGTCAAAATTAGAGACTGTTATTAGAAATTAGAAGTGTGTTTTTAATTTTTCTATGTTCCTTCCTCTGCATTAAACTTTATTTGTACGTATCGGATCGCTTTTCATCAAAAAAGTATATATATATCACAATATAGATCTCATAATAAACACCAAAAATAAAATCAACGTTAAAAACAACAGTATAATAATAAAAAAGGAAAAATTTTTAAAGTAAACGAGTGGTTTTCATCAGTTTCAGTTAGACCCTGACGAACACCACTAATTTTGGTTGAAAGATCTTAGTCATTTTTCTGATTTTCATACTGTTTTTCAGCAGTTTATATACATAATTTTTTTTAAAAAAAAAAACGAGAAATTGATCACATTTTTCATAATAACTTCATTAAGTCTCATCATTTCATTTGAGCAACTCCATAATGAATAATAATGACAAAATAAAGTCAAGCGTCTCAACATCCAATGTTAAGAGAGGTTCATTTTGACCTTTGTTTTGAGGAACAGCAGTCTCTTTAATTTTGTCGTTATCATTTGAGACTTATGCTTTTATAAGTTATATCAACCCTCAACGAAAAACAAAATATAAAATAAATATTGCCGTTAATTAGAAGAAAAATAACACTATACGGAACGTGTAACAAGCTCATAACAGTATAACTTCTTTAGAAATGAGAATGCATTGTAGAAAGAAACAATTATATATACCTATGGACTTGGTAAAAATATCTGAGCCCGATACATTATACGAGTAAAATCAGTACAGCTTACCAGGCCCATCCGACCAATCAAAACACTAGCATAATAAGAATACATTTTGGTATGATAATTAATTGGTCAAACTACTTGTCACCGCTTCTTTGGGATTTCATATTGATATAAAGAAGCAAACATTTTTATTTAGAGCAACTTCGTAAGAGAGTAAAGGATGCACCGATAGGTGTATGAGGTTCAGCTTCTTATCTGGCTGATATGACACCTACGACCCAACCAAGTTTTCCCTGTAGATGAATGCAGTGAAACCTCCCCTTTGTACTCGTACATTGACCTTGACATGGTGGAACTCAACCTACCTGTGAGGATGCTTTTTTCTGATGGTGGAACCAAGAAAGGAAGAAAGGTAACTTTAGTTGCCCAGTTGGGATGATATGTTTATTCTCCCCTGATTATCGGTATGATGATCCTGTATCGGCCTAAGGGTCTGTCTTTCACTAATCAGGCTGTAAAACCTCCCTCTTCTGGCTACCACATGTTTCTTTCAAGACTTTTTACAAACGGCAGCTTTAGTTGCTCATTTGCAACTTGGATGTGCTTTTTCTCAGACATGCTCCTACAGGTGGAAAGTAACCGATCTAGTGGAGGCTCAATTCATCTCTCACAATTAGGCAGATGAATTTTTCTGGCAGGTGTAGCCTATCCCTAGCTGGAGCCAGCCGGATGAAGGTTGCATGCTTCATACTTCCTTCTGCATTATTTTTCTCTGTATATGCCTTACTAATCTGCTTTGCTAAGCCATCACTAAATATTTATTAAATCCAGGTCGTGGTCATTGAAAAGTCCACCTTTGAATATCTGGAGTACTACTTCATTATACATTCTGGGAATGATCTAAGTCTCACGATATGGTGAAAGGATGTACGTAAAAGACAATTAATCTGGTATTTTCACTGTACCATGGTATAACCGAAAGGCTAGCATACATTAATAAAATTAAAAGTGACTTGTGCGTGAAAAAAGGGCACCACACACCAGCAGAATGACAGCGACATAAATACAGAATACACTCTTTTATTTTTAAAAACCAACACTTATTTTATAACTCACTATAAAAAAATTACTTTGAAATATACACTTACTTTGTACCCCATAGGCCAATGAATTAAGTACAGATCTAAATAATCAAGTCCTAGGTTAGACAAGGACTTTCTTATTGAAGGCTCCACAAGATCCTTTCTATGGGCATTGTTCCACAGCTGAAACATACATTCACTTCAACACATTTTTTTACAAATAAGGATTTTTCTCCTTATTTTTAACAACATAAATATTGAACATAGAGAATATAAACATATGTGAGACATTTACCTAAATAGCTGCAATAACTAGCATTAATATTAAAGTAATAAATATTAATAAGATTCTGAGATAAAATGGATAAACCAACAAAAGTCTCCACACAAATGAAGTTTTATTCAACGCGTTTCGAACACTTTGTGTTCATCATCAGGAAGACACTATAATACAAATTATATCTAAGTAGTTCCAAAAAAATGTGTGTCTTCCTGATGATGAACACAAAGTGTTCGAAACGCGTTGAATAAAACTTCATTTGTGTGGAGACTTTTGTTGGTTTATCCATTTTACCTCAGAATGAGTAAATACCAGACAATTACGGATTGCACAACTAATGATTTATATTAATAAGAATATAAGTTGTTAAGATAAACACACATATTTATGTTACAACTAATACAAATATTAAGAACATAAGGGCTTAACATATAAGCATTAACCTTAAAATATTTTCATTTGAGTGTAATAATTTAGTTCTATTCTGCGTAAAATTCTAAATATATGGATCTGTAAATTCAGTTTGATTTATAACTTTTTCACTTCCTATTCAGATACATACAGATTTCTTTATATTGATATTGAATCTGAACTATCATATTGCTCTAATTTCTATTAGTTGTTATTTTTACAATATAACATATATATTTGTTCAATCATTAGTTGTGCAATCCGTAATTGTGTGGTATTTACTCATTCTGAGGTAAAATGGATAAACCAACAAAAGTCTCCACACAAATGAAGTTTTATTCAACGCATTTCGAACACTTTGTGTTCATCATCAGGAAAACACCAAGGAAGTGGTACTGACGGGTTGGTCAAGTGAAAACAACTCCATTGAATAAAACTTCATTTGTGTGGAGACTTTTGTTGGTTAATCCATTTTACCTCAGAATATATTTGTTCATTATTGAAGTACATATTTTCACTTTGCAAAAAAAAAACAGTGATACAACTCGTTCTGGGAATTATAATTACCTTACTCGTGATGTACAAGTCCTCTCTTTTAACAACGCCCTGTTCCATTTTCTCTTTCAGCGCTCTTCCGATTTCCTTTTCATTTCCATATAAAAGAGCGCAATCGAAATGACGATAACCAGCGTCAACAGCATCTTTCACAGCTCTCATTACTTCATCTCCTTTCGGCTAAAACACCAACTATTGTAAATCAACAATCTTGAAATATGCGCGCCATCATTTCAGCCATGTTGGTTTGATCCCAACATTACTGAACCACTCTGTATTTTAAAATAGTATAAGTATATTTTTCAATATAATCAGGTAATTAAGGGTTAGTGTCTTAATTATACAAAAATACTGCCAAGTTTCTATCAATTCAAGTAATATTTGAATATACTATGTAGTGTTCAATTTTATTAATTGCAGTAACATAATAATCGTGATTGAAAGGCCATTGCAATTATGATTATTATTAACGGATTTATTCCAATTTTCAGAAAAAAAGCTAAAACACTTTTAGCTAAAATTTTAATTTGTTATGAATCGCGCAAGAGTGAATGTCTAAAATATAACAAGCGATATCTGTCTATAATAGATATTATTAATGCTTTATAATTTAATATAATACTTTATAAAAAATTTAAAAAAAAATTTATTATACATTAGGTGAGACAGGAGAGAGAGACAGAAAGAGACGAAGTGCTCAAATTTTTTCACCTCTCGCATGAGGAAATCGAGTGAGAATCAACTCGGTCTAGAGACGAGCACTCAAACCACCGTGCTAGAGCTACCCTTTCATCATTAAACACGTGAAATAAAAATCAACCTCACAGTAGAGTAAGAAATTTGGATATAGTACTACAATCTTTCGAACAAGCAACTGGTCCTTATTATGTAGCTCTGATGACCAGTAACACATCGGAAGACCTTAGTCTCAAATCTGAATGCATCACTGCAGTTTATGTGTATGTAGTCAACAGTTCCCATGAAATTTCATAAGCTTTCACCAATCCAGAGGATTCTTCATAATTTAGTACGACCAGTAACTTTTCCCTTTATTTACCATTTCCTATATCTAAAGAAACTTGATCAATGTATAGCACTTCGTATTCAGCTATCAAAAGATGGAAGTATTATGAAAAAGTTTTGGAGTAGTGTTTTACGCGTATACCACGTATGTATTTATGTATGTTTTATGCCAGTATAATGTTGGAATATTCCTGATAAAATTTCCAATATGTGTCGGGACTACAAGTGTTTAAATGGTTTACGATAGTGTGATAACTTCTGAGATGATTTAAAATGTTCAAGTCAATAAAATTATTCAAGTTCTTTATACTTAGATTTAATATATTATACCAACTTTAAATGAGACAAATTTAGTCCATTTCAATGATAACTTTAAACATTTTTTCTTATTCTTAGAATTTGTTCAGGGTTAATATACGGAATCACCTTTTCGCCAACGTTTCGTCTTTATTTTAAGACATCCTCAGGGCTATAAATCAAGGCTAGCTTTTAATAACGAACCAACAATTTTTTTTTTTTTGATTCCGTATTAGAAGCTAGTCTTGATTTATAGCCCTGAGGATGTCTAAAAATAAAGACGAAACGTTGGCGAAAAGGTGATTCCGTATATTAACCCTAACTAAATTCCAAGAAGAAGAAAAAGTGTATTAGTAATTTGTGGTCAAGAAAAAAATACCTTAATAATAACTTTATTAATAACAACTGCTAAAAATTGAGCAAAAACCAATTTTGTATATTTTTTTATTAAGAATTCATTAATGAAAAATTTACTTCATGTATAGAGAAATATTATATATATTACACGCAATGAATAAACAAATTCAAAATTTTATGATTGTCATTTAGACGTTAAAGCAATTAACAAAATATAATTCAATAAGATATTACATATAATCCTTATACTATTTTATCATTACATTCAACAAGTACAACAGTACAACACAAACATGCCTTATTTAATTAGTAATTTGGTATTAATTAATAGTCGAACAAAAATTATATAAATTAGTGTAGTAAGGAAATAAACAAAAATGATTACTTACACCAGAAGTACCCAATCCAATGACTGGATACTTTTCTCCATTGTTAAAGGTGATCAAAGGCGATTTACAAGACATCTTTCACTGGCAAGAGTTTTTAAGAATACTAAAAACATGAAGATAAGATATTCAATTTATACATGTGTGGAAATCAAATTTTGAAAGATTTAATCAATATTGTGGTTTTTATATAACCTTAATAAAATAAAATGATAATTTGCAAATATTCATTGACCAAACAGACGTCATTCAAAATCTAATCAATACTGGTTCAGTGGTTTTATTAAACTTTCCCATAATGTTATCATTTTTATGATTAAATGTAACTTCATAAAAATAATGAAGAGGAATATAGATAACTAAACGAGCTACTCTATATTATATAGATTGGCAACCTTTTATTATCTGGAGTCGGATAGATTTTTCTTCAATCGCGGGGAGGATAAAAAGTATATTAAAATTATTAAATAGGCACGTACACACTGAGCATTTTTTTCATCATTGAATAAATGAACCTGACAATTGGTAAATATTTTAAGCAACCTTTTAGTTATACACTTAATAGACTCCGGGATAGAAATCATTCTTACAATCCAATGGTAGTTAAAGGACGCTGTGTTGTAAAAGGCTAAGAGAATCTCCTTTAACATCTGAAAACTTCTCAACAGTATAAGACTGTTGTACCAGGATTTTAAGGGAATCAGCAAGCATATTCCATTCAATTAACTTAAAAAAGAAACCACGAAGTCTTTTCTTTTAAATGGTTGAAAACCTTGTAAACAGGATACCAAATGTTTCCTTTTGCTAACCTCACTTCTTTCCTGGACAACAAAATAACCAAGGGTGAAGGGATATAAACCTTTATATTACAAAGCTTTAAAGAGAGTTGAAAAGACTCTCCAATGCCCCATCAGAAACCCGTCATATCTCAAACATCATAGTTTCACCATATCATGATTCACTGAACCACCTCCCATGTGTTCGCGAAATCTTAACTTCAATAGGGTTTTTTTTTTTTTTTTTTTTTTTTTTTTTTTTTTTTTTTTTTTTTTGTAATAACGTAGGTAATTTTGTTACTTAGAAATTCAGCTAGGGAACTGGAGTATAGCAGTATTTATATAATTCCATGTAAATGTTGTCGTTAAAAATAAACAGAGATACAGGTAAATCCATTAAAATTGTCAAACACCATTTCAACATAATTAAGAGGTGAACAAATAGCACCTTATTTTTGCAGTTAAATAATATGAATCACGATATCAATTGGACAGAAGCTAAAATCATTACGTATGAAATATCTATATTGTCAAAAAATGCTATGGAGTCCTCTTTAATTATGGGCAATGACTACAAGGACTGACAGCTTGCAAATAATTTTACCCATTTGATTCTGAATTCTTTTGTTCCCTGATTTGCCTTGTCTTTTCTTCCTTTCCTTCTCTTTACACCCTTTCAAATAGCTCTAATGACTCTCTAACTTCTCAATGTCACATCATATGTCTTATTTAAACTGCTTCAGTATGAGTGAGACTCTGAAGAAGACCACCTGATTTAGTTGAAAGGTCTTATTTAACACTACTGTATTTGTTACGATTTTGATTACACGAGTTTATTATGAATACAATACATTTTATACAAAAATACATTAGAATGTGTTCGATTGCAAAACTTTTCTAGGCATATTGTTACCATTCACAGCTCATTCTACATGTACTTAAATTTTTAATGTACATGTATTTAATTTTTACTTAAATACGTGAAACCAGTAATAATAAGAATAAATAAATAAAATATTAAACAATATAGGAGCTGTATTTACATAAAGAGATGAACCAATATAATATTCTTTCAAATGTTAATGGTGGAGTCGTTCAACCGATTGAAGCAAAATTGGTTTTGATTATTTTCAAATAATACTATTTTACATATGTCAAGTAGAAATCAACATAGGTTGTCTGACATGTCGAACTACCCTACCACTTGTATACAAGGCATACCATCTATCAATTAATTAATGTAAATTAAACTAATCTCTGTTCCACCAACAATAAGCATGTATCTAATAAGGAGTAACTTTTATATTTAGCAATGTTATCTTTGTATCTCGTCCGATTAAAGACGTACGTGTAGATAGATTTTTTAAATATAATTTACTTTGTCATCCGTACAAATTCATATATTTATCGCCGTCAAACAAATTAAATCTTAGTAAATATAAACAGCTGAATTGGTTATTTAAATAGTAGAATATGAAGCAACCTATGCACTTATCAGCCCAAGAGGAATGATTCAAGGTTATCTAATAAGTTTCTAATATATGATATAACAACACACCAAACCTGTTAGTGAAAGTTGGTAGCAGTCCTTGATTTAAATATACTTACTTATTACTTGAAAATGTGACATATTTATAAAAAAAATTGTTAGTAAATATGAATAATATTCATTAACTTTCGTTTGCTTGTTGTTGAATTATTAATTTTTGCATCGGAAGGTTTCAGTTTTCAGAGTAATGACTTAGTTAATTAAACAACTTTCGATTTACAGACAGATTTTTCAATTAGTCATTGTTTCAATCATATGTGTCTGTCTAAAAGTAATTTTCATCTATTCTTATATTTTTTTTTCATTTTCTCAAAATGTGGGTACATATCATTATCTCTCTACAAATAGCATATATTCTTCTCGATTATTTAATCTTCATTAAATATATAGTTTGGAACTCAAATCAATAGTTACTAATGATTAATTATAAAAGTGGACACAGTCTTAGTTTAGTACCAAATAAAAGATATCTACATAAACTTTAAAATTTGTAGAAAAGACCCATTTCTCTTTTCATTGGAGAAAGCAAGTATCTTATGTAAATACTGTGTACGACATAGTTTAAACAAAACAACAATTTTGGTAAAACTCTCTTTAAGAGCCCGCATCATATGTTTAGACTCTCAATAATTCTATCTACAGTTAAAATGAAGACTATAACAGATGTATTCACATTTTCAGAAATAGATTATTGAATTTAATGAGAATATTCCATGCGTTGAGCCGCTCTTATCTACAAGTAGTAAAGTAGATAAGATAATAGCAATAAATGTCATATTTTGCGAAAACCTTATTTGATGTTTGGCTGAAATAAAAATAATAAACATTAATGAAACACTCACCTTATATGTTTTAATTGAAATAACTATTTAAGCACTATAAATATATTCCGAAGGAAAATTTTTTATCAAGGCGGCATGTGCATACAATTGCAGAACACGCAAAACTGACATGTAAATATCAATTAATTATGAAGTACCTGATTAGTAACAGGTTTAATTTCAGCCATATCAACTACTTGTTTCAACTGCTGACTATTAAAGTTTGAAACTCCGATCGATTTAGTTAATCCTGCTTTAACACAACTTTCCATTCCTTTCCATGTATCAAGAAAACTTGAATCATCATACAAAATTTCTTCATTAATATCTCTAGGAATCAACTCGTCACTTCTCTAGAAAATCGAACTATGAACCGAACAAACAAGCATCTTAAGAAAATGACATTAAAAAGAAATTATGAAAACCTTATAACCCGTAGGCCAGTGAATTAAATAAAGGTCCAAATGATCCAAGTTCAAATTGTCTAATGTTATACTGATCCCTTCTTGTACACAATTACGTTTATGAAACGTATTCCACAGCTGAAAACAATTCATATTAGTCAAAATACATTTAAATGGTTCAATTTTGCTAGTAATATGCAATTACTAGGCAAAAAAAAATTAATTTAATGTAACATACAATTAACCCCAATTGTATTACTTCTATGAATATTAAAATCGTTAATTTAATTAGTACTATAAGCCATAAAAACTACTACATTATGGGCATATAATTTGCCCATGTTAACTAAAGTAAGGGAAGTTTTTTAGTATAATCATATTCCTACTATATATAAAACATCCTAAAACTAACCTTCTGAAAATATACTTAATATATTTATAATCAAAAATTATAATTTTCAAAAAAAAGTACAATGTACATTCAAGTTTTTGTAATCACTGAACTTCGATAACAGACGTTCTATCCTCGAATAAAAATAACCTTTTCACTACCTTCATGAATCAAAGGTTATTCATAAAATATTTTTAAAAGAAAGATATTTTTAACATTAATCAATTAACATCAACAGAAATCAGTTCGAAATCTCACTACAAAACTCATGTTTATACAGTTAATAATCATTATGTTCTTCCTATTGACAACATAATACAATTTTCAAAATTTTACCTTGCTTGTAATGTACAGGTCATTTCTTTCAACAACACCTTCTCTCATTTTATCATTCAATGCCTTTCCAACCTCCTTTTCATTCCTATAAGCGAAGGCACAATCAAAATGTCTATAACCCAAGTTAATTCCAGTTTTCACAGCTTCGATAGCTTCTTCCGGTTTTGTCTAAAAAAATTCACTTTAAAGTAAAATGTAATAATGTGAACTGAAATACCTTATAAAGGCAGTTACCAGATAAGTACCTAAACCTAGAATTGGGTAGCAAAAGCCATTATTTAGACGAATTCTAGGTATAACATTAGCCATGGTCGAATCAAATCCCTTGCATTTATCTGTAACTCAACCGCTTTATAACAGTTCTCATAACCTACAAGTGAAACTTTACGATAGAATAGCTCATACCTAGCTCAGTTTATATTAATAATTTTAAATAAAGCTACATTTAGTGAGACTTCAAAACTGGCTAATATAAAAGCTTTGTAAAGTAAAATTTTTATGAAATTTTTTTTATTCACTTATTCACGTTGATTTAAATGTTTTAATTCATTAAAACCAATCATTTTCAGTGTTGAAAGTTATGTCTCAGGTTTCTATAATCTGATTGGGTGTCAATTAATGCAAAAATAGTTACATTAGAGTGAAATCGATAGTCGATCCCTATTAGGCCTTGATTATTGTTTTAACTGATATCTTAACTCACAAACATACAACACTCGATAAATCACGATGATTTCTCATTTAAGGATTGTTGATTTAAGGCAATTATCTACAAAACCAACTTGTTTTTCACTGTAAGTATGAATTTCCGAAGGCATAACTCTAGTATCAGAAGCCACATCCTTTCTCTTTTTTGTATAACATTGTATTTTACCCACTTAAGTAAAGTTAAGTTTATAAATAACTCTTCTTTTTTTTACATATTACACTAGTTTGTATTATAAAAATGAAAATCTGTAGTAGTCAACACTCAATGTTCCCTTCAATAAACTATTTATTATGTTATCTTTATAAATAAAATAATGATTTTGTCTGTACATTGCTTAGAACTGACTCATTTCAAGTTTTCTTTACGTTTCATACATTGGAGAAACCGAATCCACCCTTAGAAAAATTTCTGTCGGTTTGTCGGTTTGTCGGTTTGTCCGCAAAACTTTGTCACAGGTAAACTCAGCTACCATAAGACATATAAAGCTGAAACTTTTACAGTAGATTTGTGTAGGTCTAACTTAAATTATAAGCTATGAATTGATTGGAAATTCAACGTAGAAGTGAAGTTATGGACGTTTAACGCAAAAATGTTTGTCACAAGTAAACTCAGCCACCATAAGACATAGCGAGCTGAAACATTGACACTGGATTTGTGTGTGCCTAACTTAAAATATGGGCTCTAAATAGATTATTAATTCAGTACAGAAGCGAAGTTATGGGGCTTTTAGCTGTATTTTCCTAACTTCACAGACAAGTTTGTTTTGAAAATACACAGGTGTGGCAAGTAGGTATTGTTAGTTGATTTTAATTTCAATTGAGCACACGAATATATTGCGTATTTGACATCATTGAAATGGTGTTTCACAGAGTTAAGGATGTACTATCTATTGAGAATAAATGTTTTGTAAACGAGCAATTCTCAGCCCTTAATATGAACAGGCATGAGAAATCAACAAACAAGTTCTTACGCTATATGAAGCCGAGGAAAGAACTTACAAGTCAGTAAAGAGATTGGATTAGTGATGAAGAAGCAGTTCATTATCTAATTGAATTTCTTGACTCTGAATTTATTTCTCCTGGACTGCCTGCTCATGAGTAAAAACTTAAAGTAGGAGCACCAATGATGCTGCAATTTATAGCAGTAACAAATTTCATGTTACGAAACATGAGTGACCCAAAAACTGTGCAACGGGACACGACTCTGAGTTCGTGCTCTACACAGATATGCCATAGAGGCGGACATAATGACTGGATATGGTATTGGGGAGTCTTCCGAACCACTGTCTGTTTCCATTCAAATGATTGCAAGGTCCCCTCAGAGTCTATTTCGCAATGACGTTAACTAAGTCGCAAAGGGAGACTTTATCTAACGCAGCAATTCAAGTTAGCGAAACCAAGTTTTTCTCACATGGTCAACTGTAGTTTACTTGCTCAATAGTCAGAGGTTTCAACTGATTGTTCTTCCATGAACCTGAAGGACAGACAGCTAATGTAGTGTATACAGAGGCATTTGTTTAACACTGTACTAATAATGGTGTTTCCTACTATTCTATAATTTCTAATTATAGTATTAGTATAATACTATAATTGATATGTTGGAATACCAAGTATAATAGAATTTTTGATTCCGTCAAAGACGGGTACATTTGCTAGTTGAAAATAATTTAATGACTTAATTTTATCCAGTTAAGAAGCTATCTAGCTAACATATTATCAAACTATTTTGAGTTTGGTAATAGACTCGGAAGACTTCAAGATGTGTAGATTCGGGGAGTATCGACGTATAATTTTCTCATAGTTGCTATACTTTAGTTATAGTAAAGTAAAAACGGCCTTCATCCTAGCGTCAAACTTACTTAAATTGAGTTTTCTAGAAAGAAATGCTATTTAAAAAAAAATCGTTATCGCTATTGAGTGTTCTACAGAAAAAGAATTATTCAAAAATCTGTAGCGACCTACAGTCAACTTCACTATAATTAAACACAATATAAAACCATTTGACAGTCAATTTGGTTTTGGTTTGATTTCAAAGTGGCTATTGTGTACCCTATTATCAAACAATCTGGTAGGAAATTTTTAAACCTTTAGATAAACAATTTAACAACTTCTTTTATTTTCATGTCGCTCTGTCCATTTTAATTGAAATTAAAACCTTTATACTAGAACCTTACGACATATTATTATTTAACTTATGGCTTAAGTCTCATCAAACTCATGCACACATATTGTCGTTCCTGAAAACAACTTTAGATTTTAAGTTCTTTAATGAACTTTATAAATTGTTCTTTGGTGACTATCACTCAATTTATTGGTTTCAGGAATGTTTTTTTTTCAAAAATGTTATCCTTTTAAAGGCTATTGTCTCCCATTCACATAGAATATGTTCAAAGATTTCCGCCCTTTCCAATCAGAGTCTGCATTCTTCGTCTGATATTTATATATGGTTAGATATTCCACATATATTTTTAAATCCTTCCATTGTAGATTTATAAAATTTTAGTTGGAATGAACTATTTAATCTGATATTTTAATCACCTTTTAACTGCTTCCTTCTTTACCCATTTATTAATTACATCCCTGAGGTTGTTGCTGTTTTATGTTGTATAAAAAGGCTCCAGGCCACAGATTGCAAACATTTAACCTTGCAGAATCGTGGTTTTTTTTCTCTCAGAGACAATATGGACCTATAATGTCCAATGCAGTTTTGTCATTAATTTTAGACCCGAATTTATACCAGAAAGAGCACATTTCTCGAAAACAGGATATTTTCAATAGGCAATCGTTCATGTTCACTTCAAAGCCATAACATTTCCATTGTCGGGCATTATAACTGGCAATATACAAACTAAACTAGTAATGTTAGATTCTATGAAGTTTTCGAACATTTTATCTCCCAAAGACGCATTTTCATTTCATATCAGTATACATAAATTGCACATGATATCTTTCTTAATAAAAATATCAAAACAGGAGGTTTAATAGCTTTTTCATGCTGGATGTAAGGCAGGTGGCCATTGCTCATGTTATTCCTAGATAGGCTTATCTTTTTAGTTTATTAAAGCTAATTTGGGTATATTTTTCATTAAACTTTGGATACTACACTACGAAGCATATGATAACATCAGTATTATGACATCAAAATGTAGATTTGGAGTTACCCAAGTTCTACCAGACAATCTCTTCCAACAGAACATTATGCTTGAGGCTTTATCCGATATATCTGCTGGTCTGGTCATCCGATATAGGATGAAGGCCGTTTTTACTTTACTATAGCTGAAGTATAGCAACTATGAGAAAATTATATGTCGATATATCTTCTCCAGTTAATTATTTCATGTAAAGAGACCAAGGTAGTTCTATACCTTTGAGGTTTTAGCTTGTATTTTTAATGAAGAGGTTTTTGATACCTTCTTTCTTTCTTCTCGAGGAGGGCATCTTTTCCATTAACTTTGGGTACCACACCAACGATGCTATAATCGGTCTATCTCTAAGTACTAAATTTCACAGTTTCTCTCACTTTATTGGTTTTAGGTGTGCGTTTCAAAAAACTTAACCTCTTAAAGGCTATTTCTTCACATAACTTCATCGGTCTATCAGTACATAGAGATATGTGTGAAATTTGGGGTTCAGACTCCATAAATGAATTTCTTACAGGAGAACATTGCGTTTGTGGCCTTAGACATTGTACATGTCTCTTTTCTTGTTTAGTTTTTCATCTAAAGCAGGGCTCGACAAACATTTTCACCCATCGATCCCTTCATAGAATATTTGTCTTTATATCGCCCTCCCCCTCCCCTTCCAACACGTATGGAAAAGTTATATATGCGAGGAATATAAAACAAAAATATATTTTATATTTTATTCTACCATGTCCCAAGCTATATACTCAGATAAAAAAACAGTTTTCATTGATATAAAATAAAAAAAGAATAGCAAAATCTAATATAAAATAGTAAAACATGCTATTACATTAAACAAATGTGCTACTCAAATGTAACACAATACAGCTACTACAGAAATACATGGCACACTTTTTATTGAATTAATAACATGAAAATGCATTAACTTATCTTTTCATTAATGAACTCGGTATTGATGAGAGGATGTACTTGAAGGCTGCAGCAAGACTATTGACATTCTGTATAGAATTGGCGAGCTCTAGTCGCAAATCACCACGGTTCTCCAAGTCCAGTCTGTTCGACGAAGGTCAGAATTGTTCGTCATACCTCGTGTACTGCTGTTGGAGTTTCCGACTGGTTTACACCATTACGATACTCGCTGACAGGAAAGTTAAAAATAATAAATCTGTTTCAATATTATTTTTATATAAATGTATCTATCGTGTAGACGTAATATCAAACTTTTTTGGACAATCTCAAAAATCAATTAATCTCAATAACCTGGAATCGTTTTTTTTTTTTTTTTTTTTATAAAAATATCAAAAAGGGAAGGCGATTAATAATTTGTCCGTGCTGGGGGTACTGCAGGAGGTCATTTCCCTATCCTTAGACAGGCTTGTCTTAGTAGTTTATAAGGTTAATATGGGTAGCTTTTTCATTTATCTTACGATAGCATACAACTAATGCATAATAAAACAATATAACCTGCAGCACGCTTACAAACGTTTGGACAATCATCCACTAAACTACACATAAATACATCATCCAAAAAAACATCAAAATTTGACATAATCTTTCATCATTCTAAAACTATAGTTATTGTAAAGTAGTATATGGATGATCACTGTTTCCTTAGCATTAAGATGAGATCTTTCTGCAAACCAATGTGACCACTAGGATATTTTCAAATTATTTTTCTTAACTTTTGATTAACAATAACACTTGACTTGATTATGATAAAAAATTCTAAGTCAATGTAAATAATCCAACATGTAAAACAGATTATTAATTATTCAAAGTTGATTTTTCAGTTTATATTTTACTACAAGTACAACAATGATGAAAAAATTTGATTTCGAGATTTTGACAGATTTACTTGTTTTGAGATCCCTAGAATTGTTTTATGTCGTTTTTTTGGATGATGTCTGCTTGTGTAAGGGTAGGTGGGTAAGCATCCAAAAATTTGTGGGTGTGTTATAAGCCACACTGTTTGATGGATAAAGTTACAAAAACTTGAGTCCTATAATGTAAAAGTGCCCTATTGCTTCGACAGGAACTGATCTACGATGTCATTGTCGATCTACGAAAGTCAGTACATCTAGAGCGGGGGTGGGCAACCTCTGGCACGCGTGCCAAACTTGGCACGCCGATGATTTGTCTCTAGCACACAAGAGCACAGGTAAAACCCTAAGCACAGACAAAAAATCTACTTTCCTTGGGATATAAGCTTTCATGCCATGACAGCATATGTACGTTCTGATGGTGAAGAGGTTTAAGCTCTACGAAGCTAAAGAGGTCACAAGAAAATATTATCTGTTGTATTCTATTAAAGTCACAAAACCTTAAAGGCTGTTGAAATGTACTTCTGAAGGTAAAATATTTTTTTTTCTTTTTTTATACTATGTTTTATTGCACTGAGGTAATTTATTATTGTTCGTTTAAAAAGTTCTTAAGAGATACCAAATATGTTCTAAAAAAAAAAAATGGTTAGCACGTGGAAAAGTTTGTGTCAGAGACTTGGCTGATTTTGGCACGTACTCTCAAAAAGGTTGCCCACCCCTGATATAGAGCCATACAACAACATGTTAAATCCAACTATTATCTGTTTAACTCGGAGCTATAAGAATACAAGAAAAATGATAAAAATAATAAAAATTAAAAATAAGAAAATAATTCTTATTTTTACGTATAAAGGCAAAGTAAATTACCTTCTTTACTGTATTTATATTTACCAATAATCTTGAGTTACCATTCTAGTAACTTCTGTGGTGCAAGTAATGGAGCATTAAGACAAAATGTGGCCCCTGGCGAAAAAAATACGCTCCTGACAACAAAAATGTCCTTGAAAATTAAAAACTGTATAAATAAAACCTAAGTTTAAAAAACATAAGGTACTTACTTACCTACTTAATGAAACGTTATTAATTAAACTCCTTTTTATGTTTTAACAATTGAATATAATTATAATAATTACACTTTAAAATTATCTATTAAACTATTTTATTCGTCTTTTTTCAAAAAGCTGATACATCTAATTTGAGATGAAATTCAAAGTTACGGTTAACAGGAAATATTAAAATAATTATTGATTTATCAGTTAATTGATAAAATATTTGAAAAATTAATTGCAAATTTTACAACACGATAAAACTTAATATGTGTTCATATTTAGTAAACATTATTCTTGGTAATGACTTTTAAACTTTATCTCGTCACTTACTAAATCTATGACGTGCATGGAAGACAACATGGTTGTACTAGCTTAATGTTAGTTAATGAAGGCTGTCATGCAACTGAGAAATCACAAGAACTTTGGTCAACTGAAAACAAATCTCATTTGAAACGTTTAATATTAGCTTTAGTAAACAGGTTGTCAATAAAATGATGTTATCTGGAATTCAGTTTATTTTAAGAACACACTTACAGATTACAGTAAAGATGTTGCATGTCATTCATTTTTCACCAGTGGATACTAGCCATCTTCATTAGAATTCTATACTGAAAGGGTATTCTTTGTGCTTCATGTTCCTTAAAAAAAAAAAAAAAAGAAAGAACTAAATCTTAGTTTTCCATTGTTTATGCAAGCACTGAAAACAAAATTCAGCACTATATTGACATTGATAGCAACATAACACCAATATGGAATTATATCAAAAACAGTACATTTTGGGATACAGTTGGGTCAAGGAAATTTTGACAGGAAAAACAATAATGTTTCAAACATTTCAAAATGAAAATAAGCGATCCAAAATGGACAGCAATAGTTGAAAGTTAAACTGAAAAAACACCTACAATAGGTCGTCATCAAGAGAAGAACGCCATAACGGTCGAAATATTGAAAAGTGAGTCCTTTGTTACGTTTCCTTTTATGTGTCACTGTTTATTGTAAGTATAAATATATATATATATTACGTTTCGTTTTATGTATCACTGTTTATTGTAAGTATATATATATATATATATATATATATATATATAACAAATTCAATAATATATCAACCGTTGGATAGAATAGGTGTATAATGTAATCGGGATTAAAGTATGGACCGTGGAATAGAAACAAAACTAAAGTTTTTTGGGACTCGATCAGTTCTTTAGGTTTAAATTAAACTCTCATTGCCAACGTTTCGGTCTTTATTTAAAACCTCTTTCAAAGGTCTACAAAGCAGAAGAAATATAAGAAATAATTCAATCATTTAAAAATCTAACATGCATAAAAGTGCAATTAGTTACAATTAAGAAATTAAAATAGGAATTTTGACAATAGGTTAGTTAATTAAGTTAGTTAGTTAATAGGAATTTTGACAAATCGTTAATGCAGAAGTTGCTGCATATTTGAATTCAATTTGTCTAAAAGAAGATCTGCTGCCCACTTATACTAACATATATATATATATATAAAGATTTCACATAAACGCGTGAAATTACCATCAATGATGAAACCACAATACGTTTCAAAACCCAACAGTTTGGTTTTTGACTCTGACGAAGACCGCTTGTTACGTTTGAAAGATCTTAGTCTTGTTTTCCCATTTCATATTGTGGTTTGATCATATATATTTATAGATATGTATATATATATATATATATTGAAATCTACGTGAGGTTCAAACAGTTGAAGGATCTTAGTCTTCTTTCTCATTTGCTATTGTGGTTTTAATATTGCTAAATATAATTAAAGTCAACAGTAGTATCGGTATTCACGAACCTTTGACTAGAGATTCGATGTTATCAACAAATATTCATTTATCAGGGGGTTAATCGAAATATGAGTACCAATCTACACTGATGCTGTCTGCCTACTCTAATACTAAAACTAACAATATTAAAGTATTTGCAAAAATCTTCTTTTAATAATAATGGGTTTTTTGTTATATTTAATTCATTCTTGATTGTAATATACTCGAGATAGTCTTCGACACATTTATAAGTTCATAAGTTGGACTCTCCCTAAACGATATGATATGGCGTCGCGGCTATCTGGTTTACCCAGCTTTACTAAAGCAGATATACGCGCCGCTACTCCTTTGCATGCTTTCCATATTGCAGTTTAAGTAAGATCTAAAATTCTGTTGTCTTCAGGTTATCAACAATCTTATTCACTTCATTACGTCAGTTGATGATGGATCTCTTCCAACTGAATGAATGTCAGTATCCTCTTTGCTTTCATTTTATCTTTATCATCTTCTTTCATATCACAGCTTGAAGTTATCACAATTATCGAATCTACATTAAGCCCATGCATATTCTTAAAGAATGAATTTTTAATACATGTAAAAACAATTTGCATAACTTTCATTTCAAACAGATTGGAGTGTTCTTTTTTTTTTGGACAACTAGCGTACTATATATGGTATACTAGTGTATAAACAGAACACTGTTTTAATAAAACTCGGATTTCCGTCAGCATAGGTTAGGTTAGGTTGCAGTGGCAGTCCCACAAGGGAACACACTTAAGCCGAGCATTGGCCCTTTGTGATACCACACAATGAAGATTGATTCTATAGTGGGAATTCTAAATTTTGCCTAACTCAAGTGTATTTAGAGTAGGGATCTTTAACGAGTACCTGACATCGTAACGGCTCGGGACCGACAGTTTAACGTCCCTTCTCCGAGGGACGACGTGCTCAGATTTATTCACCTCCAGCGTGAATAAATCGAGGGCCAGGTGGGGATCGAACCTCGGTCCTATCAGTTCAGAGGCGAGCACATAAACCACTGAGCTAGCCACCCATACGTCAGCTTAAGGACATTGTAGTTTGTAAAAGTGATAAATCTGGCTGCACTGTCATAATAAAAGAAGATTATTATGAAAAAAAAAATACAACTTTGTTAGACTTATTCAGTTGCAAGAAGAGATCCATTGTCAAGTTACGAATGAAGTGGATAATATTGTTGATGAACTGAACTCAACAGAATGTACAGATAGTCCTCCGCTCTTCACGATTAGATTATTAGATGTTACTGCCACAGAACATCTATATAATTAATATGAACTCAAGTTTTGTTTTCGGTTTTTTCTTCAACTGTAATTGAATACTTGAAAAAAAGATAAAGAAAAGGTGACATTCATTGAGAGAGATCAAGAGGTGTGTAACTCCAAAGCACTCACACACCAATGTAGGCGTATACTAGCAGTTAAAATAATTCACGCTGTGTTAAACGTGAATCAGGTATGTTATAATTGATGAAAACCTCCACTTGGAGAAGATATTACACAATTGAGAAAGTCCTTACGGTTAAGATAATGACTTGATAGTATAAGATTTACGTGCATACCAGGGGAGGGAGATAATCCTGCAGTTTTTGTTGAGTGCCAATAATTGATCCATTTCTTGCTTGGACAGCGTGAAGTCGAAGACATCTATGTTAGACCTCATCCTGTCCCTGTTCGTGGATTTCGGGACAGCAAGGAATCCTCTCTGAACCTGTAATACATCATTCATTTATTTTAAGGACACTCTGATAATGTGATCCAATCAATAGGGGTGCCAAATAGCAAGCGATCGGCTTGTTCAGACACTAAAACAGCACCAAAGATGAAAGCCTATACCTGTGGGCGCTAGAGACAAACAGATTCAATAATCATTAGTTGTGCAATCCGTAATTGTGTGGTATTTACTCACTCCGAGGTAAAATTGATAAACTAACAAAAGTCTCCACACAAATTAAGTTTCATTCAACGCATTTCGAACACTTTGTGTTCATCATCAGGAAGACACTATAATACAAATTATATCTAATCAGTTACAAAATTAGAGTGAAATAATAAAATTCAATTAAGAGAATTCAAGACATACCCAAGGATGCGGTACTGACGGGTTGGTCCAGTGAAAACAGCTAGTAGGAAACAGATCCGTTGCGAAAGAGTGGGGATAGGCATTTAGGAGATAAGGTAACAAAGACGTCGGGTATGCTTGAAAACCGTTAACTGAAATACAGAAGGCCAGAACCACTAATTTAGAGGAAAGAAACTTTTTTTTTTTTATTTATTTTAATCTATTGTTAATGATTCTAGGAACAGTTTAAGAAATTTTGGACACCCTGGAATTTGATCATTAAGACATAGAGAGGCAGAAGGATTATTAATGACGGCTTTGTTTATTTCAAAAGCTTCCAAATTACAAATTTCTTTAAACTTTCTATTGGCATGTAGGATGGTAAGGTTCAAGTTTGGATCAAAGCTGTGATTTTGTGTGACAAGGTGTTTCGCAAAAAGTGAAAAAAATTTTGCAAAATCACATCAATATTTGGTGGGATTAAAGTGTTTCCTCGATTTATAGGAGTAAGAATCTTGTGAGAGATTTATTTAAAATTAAAAGTACTATCGAATAATACATTAGAATATTAGGATTTAACAATTAATATATACATGGTTTATCATATTTGTAATTCACCTTTGTTTTATTTTGTCTATGATAATCCTTACTTCAAATACTATCTCGAATTGGTGCTTCTTAAAAGTTTTCAAATTTTGAAGTATTTTTTAAATGTAAACTGCAATAAAGTTCTATTATGATTTCTTTATTTTCTGTTAGGTGACTAAATGTAATCAAATTAACGGACGAGATTACTATAGTATCCACTTGAAATACATGACACTCATTCAAGCGTGACAAAGTAGTTGGGAAGTGGAGAGCGTTACCAGGTACTTGATGAGTATTTGGGACGGAGACTTGTTGTGGTTAGACGCGATGGCGACCACGACAGGGTCTTTGACAGGAGTCGGGTCGTCGCTGTTGTTAGGGAAGCCTAGGGGTCTGTAGGCAGTCAGGAAGATGTCCTTCTCCTCACAGAACTTCTGCAGCTTCACTTGACTGAGGTACACATGGCACTCAACCTTTCATCAAACAGATAACATCAACAATAGAAATTCACATCATAGAAGCAAAAATGTCAAAAAATATCAAACTATTATATTTCTACATATCGTGTTGAATAATCTATTTCTTAAACCTAAGCTATTAATTCATTATTTTCATAAAAAAGTAACTTCAGTATCCATTCCTTAAAAAAAAATCTGGAGTGTCTTACACTCAACTTAGCAATAAGTAATCTTAATATTAAACTTCTTGGGTATAAAATATGTAATATCCCATTTAATCATAACATAAATATCTAAATGCGAGATGTTTATTAGTCTTTCATTCCTGGAGGTAGTACAGACAGTGTTTTATCCACTTATCAATAAATATGCTTATTTTTGTATATTACACCACTGATGTATATAATATCATTAGTATAACTACAGCAGTAATAACATTTTTGAAAAGCGAAAGTGTAGGTTTCGTCTTACAGGAGAACATGGCTTTTCTTTTAATAGTCAGTGGATCTCTTACAAAGTGTATCTAACTTCCTTTTACATTGAAAATCTAAGACAAAGATTTCCATTGAAAACATACAAAATTTCCTATTTTCTCTGAAAAAAGTCAAAAGCATATAAGAAAAAATGTCCTTTTAAGATGTAGATATTAAAATTTAGCATGTAGAACAATTTCTTTTATGATTATTCAAAAAATTAGTCAATTTTGAATTATGCTTTACATTTTTGGTCTGTAATAACATACCAAATGTATATTATTATATTACATTATTACATATTACATATTCCATATTATTATACTGGAAATGTTATGCATGCTAGTGTATACAAAAAAAATTGTTTGTTTCCCTTTGTCAAAAATGATATAAATCGAATCTCTAAGCCTCGTCAGAAATAAACTGCGCTCGTAGCGGCATCTCTGAATCTCTTTAGGAAATTATATTGTTCACATCGCCATCTCTGATTCAATAAAAGGAATTAACTGCATTCGTACGCCATCTGTAAGTCTCTTCAAGAAATTACTCTCCGTCACAACGCTATCTTTGACTAACTCTTCTAGTTATTACAACAACTACCAATCAGTAGTTACCAACTACCATTCACTGTTACCATCTACTAATCAATTAAATTGTAAAATTTCTTGTCATTGAAATCATTCATGCTTAAACAAGATTGAATACGAAACATTAATTTTTCAATATTTTTGATACATTTAATACTTCCTCGGTAGATGGACGATTTCATGTCTCTATTCCTTGTTTCTTCTTCCTTTCCTTTTTCTCCTCTCCATAAAACGGTAAGAAAGCCAAAATATATACGTGGTATTATTACTAAAGTTAAAATTTAATTTTTTTTACGGTTCTATTAACAATCTGTGCCAACCACCTGGGAGACGCCAAACGTCTTTTATTTACTGATGAATGTAATTATTGCATTAGAGTTTATACTCATAAAACCAAGTATCTTATTTCAATAAAGATCAAGAATTTTTTTTCGTTTATCAGAAGGCCAATTCTCATGTTCTGAGAACACACACTTCTCCCATCCAAATGCCCGGTTAAGTCAAGAATGAAAAATTAACTAGGAATAAGCGAAGAGCTATGAAATATAAAGTGAAAATGAAGAAAATTAGGAAATATAAATAAAAAAACTTAAAACATAATAATGTTGAAAATTAAGAGGAAAATAACTGAAACTAATGAAAATCCAGTAATATAAATAATAAATACTTAAATAATAATATAATGAGAATGATTAGAATAAAGTAAAGTTATATAAATAATAATTTAAAATAAAAGAATATAAAAACAATAATAATAAAAAATATATTAATACAAAATAGTAAAAAGTAAAATAATATAAATAAATAAATAAATAAAATCTCTAACTATTTGAAACAACTCTATCTTTTTAAGTTTAGACCTGGTTTACAACGCGCATTCAAAAACCAGATATGTGCCTCCTCGGATGCTCGTTAAGTCACCGTTTTACTCTCTGGGAGAACTTGTCGTAATATCTGCACCCTGTAGCAATCATTGAAGGAGAGTCTATGATTGTTAGCATGGATGGTGACGGGTTTATCGGAGCGTCTGTTGAAGCTTTATGACCGTTTATACGGAGTCTAAGCTTTATAGATGCCAGACTTACGTAGAACGCATCACACTTGTTACACGCCAAACGGTAAGCACAGTTTTTGGAGGTACAAGAGCATCCATCCGTCAGTATTATCAGTATTGTGGGGATTACTGGAGAAGAGGGATTGTGGATTAAGAATGGGACAACCATCGACGTCCACATAATTGAGCTCCCTTAGGCAAGTGATAGTCACTTATTCCTAGTTAATTTTTCATACTTGAGTTTAACCAGGCACGTGTGTAACAACACTTGGTCTCCAACCGCCGCATCGCAAGTGTGCTTGGTGAAAATTAGAGACAGTAAGTGTGTTCGTTTGTTTGTTCTGTGTCTGTGGTGTACTATGTAACGTATGTATATATAGTTCAATGTACATAAAAAAAACGTAGAGAAATAAAAGTTTTCATCGATAAAGTATTGATCTATAAAATTCTATAAAAAAAGGAAAGAAAAATGATTTTATTAAAACACTAATATCTAATAAAACTCCAAGTATAATAATTTTTTAAAAGTTCAAAATAAAAGCATAATTCAAAATTTAAAACATTCATTGAAAAATATAAATAAAATTATTCTTCATGTAAACCAGGGATCATAATTTTTTAAATATTGTATATATATATATATCAGCTCAAAAACGAACAAAAGCAACACACAGAGAAAGAGACACACTTACAAACACAAATTTTCGGATGATCCGTCTTTAGCAGAAAAGAGAATGGACGACCAAGCACGCCGGAAACACAACCTATATATATATATATATATAAACTCAAAAATTGTTATTGACCTCTTCTATTCTATTCACTGTTTCGTTATTGAGGGCTAGGTCAAATAAAAGAAAATAAACTCCTTTCTAGGCCGACGTTTCGATGTATTTGTACATCATCTTCAGGGCTAAAATTAGAGTAAGACTATAATACATTTATCAAAACAATCTCTATGTGAGTTGTAGATTGTTTTGATAAATGTATTATAGTCTTACTCTAATTTTAGCCCTGAAGATGATATACAAATACATCGAAACGTCGGCCTAGAAAGGAGTTTATTTTCTTTTATTTGACCTAGCCCTCAATAACGAAACAGTGAATATATATATATATATATAATCTCCTGATTCGTGGAAATATCAAAGTGAGTTTTTGTAGTGTTACCGTATAGAAGAAAAAGCGAAAATAAATATAGTACTCTAATAGTCTCATACAATAAGAAAATTAAACAAAAATGTCCAAATGTTTTCCGTTTTTTTTGCTGTCAGTAAGTTTAATAGGGGCATAGGGTGGCTATGGCGTGTTTACCTGGTTAGTGACAGGTTTGATGGTGGCCATCTTGAGTAAACTTTCTATCTGCTTACTGTTAAAGTTCGACACTCCAATAGACTTCGCTAAGCCAGCCTTTACCATGGACTCCATAGCCTTCCAAGTGTCTATAATTGGAATGTCTTCGTGCATACCTTCTCCATTGGAATCTTTTGGAAAGAAATCTTCACCAACCTATAAGACAAAAAAAAAAAAAGAAGCTTTATTAGTTGTTAATATATGCTCCAAATGTTCCACTTTATCAATTTTACAAACTTCTCTGCAAATGTTTATAATTATAGAAAATTTATTTGTTAATTATTTTATTTTTAATTCAGTAATTGTCTTTTTTAGTTCTGTAAACCAGATATTTGAATAATCTGCAAAAAAGAAGTGGAGTGGTGTTAGGTTTTGTGGCAATGACGTGTACTCAGTGTGTCCTACCCTTCATGGGTCCAACTTCCTTCAAACTTTTGATCTATCCATTCGAAAAAATTAAAACAACAAAAAGAAAAGCTAATGATTTAAAAAGAAAAACGTTATTCAGTGGTACCTCGACTAATAAACGTACTGACACACCAATATTTCGACATATGACGTAAATTTCAAACCAAAATTTGGCTCAATTTGATTTATTTTCTCGAGATACGACATATAATAAAGTGTCTCATATCGATCGTTATGAAACGAGTGAAGAAAAGTGAAGAGTGAAGAAGAAAAAAAGAAAGCCTGAAGAGAGTGGAACTGAAAAATATCAAGGTGAAAATTAAAAAAAAAGTAACAAAAATGTTAAAATGAAAAAATTCTTTCTGGGTACAAACGTAGTAAGTCAGGATTCGTTTAAGTTAAGTGAAGCATACAATTTAAAACGAGAGGAATAAATAAACTGAGTTCCGACTGTAAACTTGAGTGCAAGTTACTCTGCGCTCCACGTCCCATCATGTCTTCCTCTACCTCCCCTCTGACTCTGACCAGTGTTCCCTCTAGGCTGTGCGCGTGTGCGCGCGCGCACACGCATAGATTTACTGCGCACAGACGTATTTCGATGTGATGTAACAATGTTCTCGGTTGGCAGGTTGAGAAAGTTTGTTGTTGGACTTGCTAAAAAGATGCATTTCTTTGAAAGTTAAGACGGCATCGTGTGCGAAGAAGGTACCAGCAGTAACATAACTAGGCCAAGTTGGTCAATGGAAGTAAAGAAATACTGTAAAACATAGGTCCTCGACCCTTTATAGCATATTGTCCCCTGATATGTGATATATTAAAGATGTGATACGAAACATGTGAACGTTTCTTTTTGAAAAACATTGCTGATTGCTCCATTTGTTTCGTTTTCTTTTTGTTCTTTTTTCACCCCTTTATTTGACTTCAAATAAAACCATCTGTTACAATCAATATCATTTATTATTTATTATTTTCCATGAATGTTCATTGTTATCTACTGATAACATATAGCCTTCACTAAAGCATTTACAATTTATAGAACTTATTGAATAACCAAAATTTTCTTAATAAGCCCACTATTACCAGGTTAGAACGCCAAAATTTATTCATGGGTTTTTGCACAAATATTAGTCATTTCCAAAAAAGTGCGCACACACCAAAATTTCTGCGCACACATACTACAAAAAATTAGAGGGAACATTGCCTCTGACTCCTCCGAACTTTATCCGCTAGCTATGATTTATATCTTATTTATATGTTATTTGTTTCTAAGCCATCTAAATTAATTGATTCCTATTTATATGTATGTGTAATCGTTATTTATATTCAGCAATTGCAGTATTTTTTTTAGGATTTACTGTAGGTTTTTGGACTGTGAACAGATTAATCAAACTATAATAAATGCTTAGCGGAAAATTAGTCTTGACATGAGACCATTTTGATATGTGAAGTCCGTCCAGGAACGAATTAAATTGGTAAATCGAAGCACCACTAAATACTAAACAACCATAACCATGCTCAATGGTGTTTCCTCCAGTTCCTACTAAAAAACAAAAGTCAAGCAGCATTAGGCGTGGTTATCACTCAGTTACACCGCTCGCCTATGGTTAATGGAGACCGAATCAAAAATGAGTCAAACACTTCGCTTCCAGAATGGCACATAAGTTGACGCAACGGTTGTAAGTGCCGGTGTTTCGTAAAAAAAAAAGAGAAAAGAAAGAAAAGGTCTAGGTTTAAAATAAATAAGCAAAGTTAATTAGTATAAAATTTGTCATCTAGAACTCTTTCAATCTTTCTTAGCGCATGGACTTGCTGCTTACTTGTCCGGTAGCACCACAAATGTACGGGAACCATCCTAATCTATGTAAATTGTGGCATAATATTTTGAAGTATTTCAGGTTTTCATGTCTCCTAAATTCTGACTTTTGTCTTAACGCACACACTTAAAGATATTAGCACACTAGGTGTTAATATCTTTAGTATTATTATTTTTATTATATTTGGTTATTTGATTAATAATACATCAATTTAATTGCTAAATTAGAAAAAATTACATTAATGCTAATGTTTCTGTTTTCTTTCTTAGATTATAGCAATGCAGAAGCATCATACCATCCCAGTGTACATCAATTGTTCTAAACAATCATTCCGATTACACCTCCATAACAATGTATAAAATGTAACGACATTAAAATAAGTGAATTCACCAGAGGGGCCAGGGGAGCGCTGTTACTTCCGTCCACGTCTCTAGACTGATGCAACCAAGTTCGATTTTAACTCAGGCGATCGATTTTTTCACATTGGAGGTAAGAAATCTGAGCATGCCGTCGTTCGGAGAGGACGTTAATCTAGTGGTCCTGTCCCTGTACGATGGCAGATACTCAAATTCATTAGAGATCTTTTTTCTAAGTACACTTCATTTGGCAACACTTCAGACTGCCAATGTAGAATCATTAAAGAGACGCATTATTGCCTGGAGGAATCAGCGTCAGAGTGCATCTTCTTCGTTGAAGTCTGTTAGGTTCAAAAGCTTCCTAATAGACCCTCAATACTACCTTTACTGAAATCAGGAGTCTTCCAGTTCATCTTTAATGATGACTTCGAAGCCCCTTTGAGGCATCACTTTCGTTAAGTTTTCTTTGAGAGGCCTCTTACAGGCCAATCTAACTTGCACATAATACAAGCACTGAAGCTTAAACTCTCACAAATACCACATTCCAAACTAAACTCATTTTTCACAATTTTTATTTTTAAAATATTATTTGCAGATTAAATTTATTAAAGCATAAACCTTCCACTTATCAACGTCCCCAAACCAGAAGGCGCTTATGGCCTCGACTATTACATAATTATACAGTTATGCTATTGTGCTTTAACAACATTTTCAATAGATAATGAAGATTTTGAGTTCTTATCTTAAATATCAACATAGACTGAGAAAAAAATTTCAAGCGCGGATACGAAACTCGCGAATGTATGAATTCGTAGATTCATGCATAACAGAAGTTGACTAGAGGAATAACAGACATCTATATAAGCCCCATATATGATGGGGTCCCTAGGTATTAGCTTACCTTGTAAGCCATAGGCCAGTGGACTAGGTAAAGATCGAGGTAATCCAATCCAAGATTCTTCAGAGTTGTTCGAAGAGCGGGTTCAACCATCTCGGGTCTATGAAAGGTATTCCATAGCTATCAACATCAACAATACATGTAGGTTAAACTCATATTTATTCAATACATTCAGGTTGTTCATTCAAATATAAAATAAATCTATATTTGAATTAAAAATTAAAAACAACTAAGGAAATGTATTCTAATAGAGATAGTTAATGTGAATAGATACAAAAACTTCCTGTGCTTACTTGGACTTTTTCGAATCGAAAATTCAAATTTTCTAATCTAGAGCATCCTTTAATCAGCCAGTTCAGATAACAAATGTAAACAGATAACTTAAACGACTATTACAAAATATCATTGTTCGTTTGGATCTGTGGTAACCCTCCAGTTAAGATGATTAATAAATTAATGTTTTTTGATTTAAGAGTAAGGTTTCTTTTAAATACTAAATATGAGCCGCTTATTTTGAAAGTGGCCTAATTCCATTTATGTTAAAATCGAGATATTTAAGGGTTTGCGTTTTACAAAATTTAAAAATATTGTCATTTTATTTATCAACTAATTTTTGTTATAAAAAAACTTAGTAATTTTAAATAAATTTTGTACAATTTGCTGCAAAAGGTAAAGATAACGTAAAAATGTAATTATTTAAGTAGCTAGCTAAATTTTTTTGGAAAATGGAATTAGGCCACTTTCAAAATAAACGGCTCATATATCATTAGGGTTTGAATAAGATTCATATATCATTGAGGTAAAAGGTCGTATCTGCTTTTTTTTGCCCATTACGTCAGTAGTTACCATGTATTGGTATGTCTGGTGGGATATCTGTAACATATTGGTTAAATGTTGAGTTAAAGAAAACCCTAATCACCTCTCAACCATAACATTAATTTTAATTTATGTTTTCAGTTGTTTGCTCTTTCATTTCATTTATTTTAACATGATTTGTTTTTAATAAGACTGTACCACCATCTAACAAATAATTTGTATAAATAATTATGTGAATTTTATCTATTTAATTAAATAACACAGTGTCTCTGTTATGATGCAGCTAGATAACAGCATGGACTGGTAAATAGTGTGTCATCTAAAACAATCCTTGAAAATGTCAAACAAGCTTTGGAGAAACGTCGGCTTATAATCAGGAGTTGTATGTTTATGACCGAAATTCTCAAGAACCCCTTCGGTGAATATTGATAATGTTGTCACACCCGGCATATGGTGTGAAACATTGTAAGAAACGGGCTTATTTATTTAAACGGTGACTGTTGTCACCGGGTGTGACAACATTATCAATATTCACCGAAGGGGTTCTTGAGAATTTTGGTCATAAACATACAACTCCTGATTATAAGCCGACGTTTCTCCAAATGGCCTTTTTGCCGAAGCAAAAATGATCTACACGTTCACCCCTGGTAGAATGATCTACGTTCACACGCAGCCCGTCAAGATTATAAGGGTAGATGTTGGAAAAAAGTTATATCTCTCAGAAAAACTAAAATAATCAATGCTAGTTCCACTAATGCAAGAATTAAATATTGTTTAACATGGATTTCTGTTAATTGTATGAAGAGATGATCATTTGTCTGATAAATAAATAATTTGCATAGATAAATTTTTATGAGTAATAAATAATTTACGTTATCGCTACTCGGACTATTTGTAACTTAAACAAACATTTTTGGTATTAAACTATGAAAAACTATCGATCTGTGCTACACATTCCACGAATAATAATCAATTTTCTTTTGGGTTGGACTCTTCTCTTCTCTTTGCAAATAATAAATCATCATATTTATTAAAAATAATATCTTTGATCGATTAGAACAGGAAATTAACAGTGATAGAGATAAAAATTATTTCAAAAAATGAAAGATAAAATAAGACTTGAAACTTTTACATTAATAAATAATTGTAGATATTTTTCTTTGCCTCCTAATGATTAGATTTCGTAAGACTAGATAGTTACCTTGCTGGTAATGAAGAGATCAGACCTTTTGACAGTTCCGTCTTCTATCTTCTTCCTCAATCCAATACCAATCTCCTTTTCGTTTTGGTACAAATGGGCACAGTCGAAGTGTCTGTAGCCGCAGTCAATTGCATCCTTGATGGCTTCTGTGATGCTATCAGTGCCACCCTGAAAACAATTTTTTTTTTTTATCTTAATCTCAAGTTTTCAAAAGAGCAACTTTTAATTTGAGATGACCATGTATGAGCATAACTAAAGAACTATAATAGATCATACCTCGTATACAGCAGTAGGAGTCTTTGACCGGTTTCAATAATTGTCCACCTTTAATATGGACAATGTCCGAAACTAGATAAAAAACTCATACTCCTGTATACCATCACTCGTATGTCGGAGTGATATACGATGGTGATTTCAAATAGCATCTGGGTACTAACAATATGCATGTATAATCATGAAGTGGACTACATCAAACTAACATACAAATATTAAACGTGTATTTAAACTACCATTAATACAAACGAATTGGTAACTACTAGCAATACAAAGAAACTAAGTTCTTTTGAACTGAATTCCACGGTAAGCAAAAATGTTGTTTTTTCAAATACGAGTATATGTAATTACACTTTTTGAATCAGGACATTCACTATTATTATTTAAAAGTGATTTAAACGTGTTTACTAAAAAGGGTGAAAACTCATGCTACTGCATAAAAAATATAAGATAATTAAAACCTCGAATTTCATAGCAAAATATAATTTAAATGCTCTTGAATGCTGGCTAATAATGTTATTATTTTGGCCGTCAGAGGTTAGTATTTGCATCCATGTGTAATTTGATGCATGTAGAGAAGCGCTTATGTTCTCAGTTATAACAGGGTTCTTCTTTCGAATGGCGAACTTCGGCAAAGTAGGACTAAGTTCGGTGAACTGCCATTTTTATATCTAATTGATATTATTTCAGGCTGATATGCAATATCAACATTTTGAAAAATACTAATCTTTTGTACTTTATACTCTACTGTAAAGCAAGCATTTGTATTTATATCATTATAAAAGTTTTATACAAACGAATTTAACACACTACGCTACTGAAACGATGGACCTATTTGAATATCAGCATTTTTGACATATCTTTTTTAATAGACGACGGGGTGGAAGAGGGACCAAAAGACATGACCGCCTAGGCTAGTAAAATGAGTCGCTACGCTACGCCTCTGTATTGATTCAAACGTATGTATACCATAATCACCATTAATAAACTTTACCCTTCTTAATAACAGAAACAAACAAAAATTAAACTTGAAAACAGGTTACCTTATAAGTCCCTAGTCCAAGGATTGGGCACTTGACTCCATTGTTGAAGACCACGCAGGGCACTTTATTATTATCAACTGAGAATCAGAAAACAGAATTACATTTATGGATATATATATCTATATATCTATATATATATATATATAGTTCAATATAAACAAAGAAACATAGAGAAATCAGAAGAACACACTTACAGTCTCTAATTTTCGGTTTGAACCGTCTTCAGGAGAGATAAGAGAGGGAAACCAAGCGCACTGGATCAGAGACAGTTGGAGACCAACAGTGTTGCTGCATGCGCGCCCGTTACAGAAAATAAGGTAGACAGGAATCAATTTATAATTAATTTATAATTTATAATTACATTAAATTAATGGAATATGAAAACAATAAATATATAAAAAAGAAAAAATTGAAAAAATAAGGGAAATTGATACAGAGAAATTGATACATAAACAAAAGTACTGACTAAGCCATAATAAAATAAAATAAAACTAAGAATACAAATAATAATAACAAATGAAATAAATTATTAAAAAAAAAAAAAAAAGTGTGAAAAGGCAAGGAACGTTTAGACATCCTTGCCTTTTCACACTTTTTTTTTTTTTTTTAATAATTTATTTCATTTGTTATTATTATTTGTATTCTTAGTTTTATTTTATTTTATTATGGCTTAGTCAGTACTTTTGTTTATGTATCAATTTCTCTGTATCAATTTCCCTTATTTTTTCAATTTTTTCTTTTTTATATATTTATTGTTTTCATATTCCATTAATTTAATGTAATTATAAATTATAAATTAATTATAAATTGATTCCTGTCTACCTTATTTTCTGTAACGGGTGCGCATGCGGCAACACTGTTGGTCTCCAACCGTCTCTGATCCAGTGCGCTTGGTTTCCCTCTCTTATCTCTCTTGAAGACGGTTCAAACCGAAAATTAGAGACTGTAAGTGTGTTCTTCTGATTTCTCTATGTTTCTTTGTTTATATTGAACTATATTTGTCCGTTTTGGATAGTATTTCCAACGAAAAAAAGTGTATATATATATATATATATATATATATATATATATATATATATTTGATTCTTTCCTACGGCATTTTGTCTCATATACATATCTTAAGTGTTCTGGTCTGAATACTGGGCGGTGACTGGCTGTTGGCTTGGCGAGTAGCTGGTAGTTGGTCAACTAGTTGCACTGCAGCTACTGGGTGACCAACCACCAGCTACTTGCCAAGCCAATAGCCAGTCACCGCCCAGTATTCAGACCAGCAACACCTAAGATATAGATATGAGACAAAATGCTGTAGGGAAGAATCAAAATGAAGAAAAATAAGCTCTGAGGCCTTCTAAACTATCTCATCAGAGAGCTACTACAAATAATATATATATATATATATATATATATATATATATATATGATCAAACCACAATAAGAAATGGGAAAACAAGACTAAGATCTTTCAACCGTAACAAGCGGTCTTCGTCAGAGTCAAAAACCCAACTCTCTGACGAAGACCGCTTGTTACGGTTGAAAGATCTTAGTCTTGTTTTCCCATTTCTTATTGTGGTTTCATCATTGATTGTTGTTTCACGTGTTTATGTGAAATCTTTTTATATATATACTTGTTAAACAAATCAAGACTATTTCTAATATAATAGAGGAAAATAATGTTAAAGATACCAATCTTCATCCTACTTTAAATCAAAATCCATAACCTGTCACTACTTGTATTTACTTGCTCTCTGACGACGTGAAAACGAAAGGCCTCAGAGCGATTATCTTCAATCATTTTTGGTGAGTTACCTGAATATATATATATATATATATATATATATACATCCAATGATCAAACCACAATATGAAATAGGAAAAAAAGACTAAGATCTTTCAACCGTAACAAGCGGTCTTCGTCAGAGTCAAAAACCCCTCTGAAACCATATTGTGGTTTGATTGATTATTGTTTCACGTGGTTATGTGAAATCTTGTATACATATATATATATATATCCCTGGATATATAGTCAAGATACAACAGTCAGTTCACTAGAATATTTAGACTAAGCAACCACAGTCATTATACATTTATTTGCCGTTCACAAAAATGTCATTGTTTAATTCCTCAAATTTTTACTTTGATTTACACCCTATATGAAATTAGAGTAATGAAAGTATTGTATTTAAGACAAAAGCTTCTGGTAACTAGATTTCAAGAAACAAATTTTTGAGATCCATGATCTAATCGAAGAAGTATCACAAATTGGTCTATATGTATACGTGTGTATGTGTTATTCAATAGGGGAATAGTACCAATCCGTAATTTTGGTATCTCATGTAGGTTGATATAGTCGACCTAGGCTCTTCATGAGGAATAGTACCAATTCATAACTTTGGTATAACAAATAGGTTGATATAGTTGACCATCGCTCTTCATAATAGTTCTAATCCATAAAACAACTTACATAACTGAAAAACATGTAAAAGACACAGCATTCTTACCTTTGATAATATAATTGATGGTTGTAACTTAATAAAAATGCTATTAACTTCAGGAAAGAGTTACGACCTATGGTGGATATAATTGAATATAACTCTTTCTGTAATCAAAATCTGGTCTAATAAAACATTACTGATAATTCACAATCAGTGTACTTTGATGATTTATTTTGCTATAGCTAACTCCATTTTGCCAATTATGACAAAAAAAGCATTGTTAAATGATTAAGAAAAAGTAATTCACTAAATGAATAATATTATTAATTAAATCATTTTACAGAGCCATTAGTAATAGTGATAAACCTATGTTATCAGTTCTTAAGGTAAACTGGTTAGTTTTCTCGATTAAAAGTAGTTAATTAATAATTAATTATATTTTACTGTGTTTGTAAAATATATTAAAGAAATAATATAGTTGGTAAAAAATAAATAATATTGAATTTTATTTAGATTGTGTACTTCTAAATACCTTTGACGGGTATTATACGAAAATTCAAACATGATACATGGTATTTCAAAATATTATTAGAAAAATTATACAATAGGAAAAAAGGTATTCATTAGCACAATGTTAAGTACATTCCTCTTTATGCACCACATTAACTATCAGTTTTACAGGTTCATGGAAGAACAAAGAGTTGGAACCTTTGACTCATCAGTAAGCAACAGGCAGTTGACCATGTGAAAACCACTTGGTCCCACTCACTTCAATTCCTGCCGTAGACAGAGTGTGGCCTTGCGACTTTTAACTGTCATTGCGAAACAGACGCTAAAGGGAAATAGCAACCGTTTAAATTGAAAGGGACAGTTGCTAGGTATCAATGATATACATGGTACGGACTCCCCAGTACCACACCCGGTTATGACACCAGCCTCTATGATAAATCTGTGCAAAGCACGAATTTGGAGTCGTGTCCAGTTGCACATTTTTGGGGCGCTCAAGTTTCGTAACATCATGATTGGTGTACCTACTTTAAATTTTAAGTCATGAATAGGTGATTCAGGAGCAGTCATGGAGTCAAGAAATTCAATCGGATAATGAACTTCTTCCTCATCACTAATCACTCTGTTTACTGATTTGTATGTTCTTTCGTCAGTTTGATATGGTGTAAGAACTTATTTATTGATTTTCCTGCCTGCTCATTTGTAGGGTGACATTGCTCGTTCACAAAGACAGTTATTCTGAATAGATGGCAGATCTTGAACTTCGGGAAATACCATCTCAATTATCTCTTGCTGGAAACTTAAATGCAAATGGAATTAAAATCAACCAACAATACCTACTTGCTATACCTGTAGATTTTCAAACTACACATGTCTGTCAAATTAGCCTAACACAGCTTAAAAGTCCATAACTTCGCTTCTACGTTGAATTTCCAATCCATTAAAAGCTTAGATTTTAGGTTAGACATACACAAATCTGCTGATAAAGTTTCAGCTGGCTATGTCTTATGGTGGCTGAGTTTACTTGTGACAAAATATTGCGGACAAACCGACAGACGGAAATTTTTCTAAAGGTGGATTCGTTTCTCTGATGTCTGAAACGTAAAGATAATAAAATGAGCCACTTCTAAGCAATGAACAGACAAAACCTTTCTTCCATTTATATGAATGAATTATGTAATTAAAACATAGCGCATTTTATTTTAAACTAGCAAATGTACCCGTCTTTGACGGAATCAAAAATTTTATTATACTTGGTATTCCAAAATATCAATTATAGTATTATACTAATACTATAATTAGAAATTATAGAATAGTAGAAAACACCATTATTAGTACAGTGTTAAACAAATGCCTCTGTATACACTACATTAGCTGTCTGTCCTTCAGGTTCATGGAAGAACAATCAGTTGAAATCTCTGACTATTGAGCAAGTAAACTACAGTTGACCATGTGAGAAAAACTTGGTTTCGCTAACTTGAATTCCTGCGTTAGATAAAGTCTCCCTTTGCGACTTAGTTAACGTCATTGCGAAATAGACTCTGAGGGGACCTTGCAGTCATTTGAATGGAAACAGACAGTGGCTCGGAATCAATGGTATGCGTGGTATACACACAGACTCCCCAATACCACATCCAGTTATTATGTCCGCCTCTATGGCATATCTGTGTAGCGCACGAACTCAGAGTCTTGTCCCGTTGCACAGTTTTTGAGTCACTCATGTTTCGTAACATGAAATTTGTTACTGCTATAAATTGCAGCATCATTGGTGCTCCTACTTTAAGTTTTTACTCATGAGCAGGCAGTCCAGGAGAAATAAATTCAGAGTCAAGAAATTCAATTAGATAATGAACTGCTTCTTCATCACTAATCCAATCTCTTTACTGACTTGTAAGTTCTTTCCTCGGCTTCATATAGCGTAAGAACTTGTTTGTTGATTTCTTATGCCTGTTCATATTAAGGGCTGAGAATTGCTCGTTTACAAAACATTTATTCTCAATAGAAAGTACATCCTTAACTCTGTGAAATACCATTTCAATGATGTCAAATACGCAATATATTCATATGCTCAATTGAAATTAAAATCAACTAACAATACCTACTTGCCACACCTGTGTATTTTCAAAACAAACTTGTCTGTGAAGTTAGGAAAATACAGCTAAAAGCCCCATAACTTCGCTTCTGTACTGAATTAATAATCTATTTAGAGCTCATATTTTAAGTTAGGCACACGCAAATCCAGTGTCAATGTTTCAGCTCGCTATGTCTTATGGTGGCTGAGTTTACTTGTGACAAACATTTTTGCGTTAAACGTCCATAACTTCACTTCTACGTTGAATTTCCAATCAATTCATAGCCTATATTTTAAGTTAGACCTACCCAAATCTACTGTAAAAGTTTCAGCTTTATATGTCTTATGGTAGCTGAGTTTACCTGTGACAAAGTTTTGCGGACAAACAGACAAACCGACAGAAATTTTTCTAAGGGTGGATTCGGTTTCTCCAATGTATGAAACGTAAAGAAAACTTGAAATGAGTCAGTTCTAAGCAATGTACAGACAAAATCATTATTTTATTTATAAAGATAACACCAACCATTGAGTAATTATTTTCTTCAAATATAAATTAACCAACAGATTCTAGATTACTGAATAATGTCCTTGTATTTTAAAAAATTACTATTTGAAAGAGTCTAGATTTTAATATAATTAGGTTTTATAAATTAATATTAGGAACTATCTGATTCCCGAATTTCCTGCTATTACAAAAGTATCACTTCACACATTGCTGCCATTTCCCACTACCTACTTATGTGAAACTGGATTTTCTCTTCAAACTGCCATAGAAACCAAATACCTAAGTAGACTTAATGCTGGGGCTAACTTGAGAATCAAAACTCTCAATTATAAAGCCAAAAATGATTACAAAACAAACTCTATGTTAAAATTGCTAGTAATTCTGTTTTACGTGTTATGCACTTGCGAAAAATATGAAAATTAAAATCTTTTAGTTTTGAATTTTTATTCGAAAAATACATATTGAAACAATATTACTTTTTTAATTGTTTTTAAACAACATACTATTTAAAAAAGGCATATGAAAATATTTATACTATGATTGTATGAAATCATTAAAATCTGGGGTTCCCGAGAAAGATACTGGAACCAAAAGGGGTTCCGCGTCGAAAAAAGTTTGAAAAACTCTGATCTAATTTAAAAACAACTAGTAATATTTTAAAATTATTATTTTTTTTTACATCAACTATTTAACTTCCCCTTATTGAGAGGTAGCAGTCCTCTGTCAATTATTTCTCAGTCAGTGAAATTGGTTCAAAATGTTCAACGTGGAAATTAATTTTCTTATTATTATGAAATAATTAATATTAAATTGAAGTAACAGATCCCCTCTGTAAGCTCGTTTATGAATTTTAAGAATACGTAGGCGTAGATTACCTGAATGCCGCGCCATGACTAACACCCAACGTGGCGGAGGTCTGACTGTCCTTGCACTAAGATTATCGTGCTTCCGTGGAGGGGATGCCACAAACAGCTATTGGGCCTCATAATCTCCAATAGTCTTGTCTTTCCTTATCAACAGTTTTATTTAAATTTTCATGACAACTAATTAAACAGTTTCCAGTGTTTATATGAAGCAAGATATTGTTTACTTTCCTCTCATGGAAACTGAAACTACTGTTCAAAAGAGAGGTTTAGCAACAAAAAAATTAACTCTTGTAAAAAGTCATTCCAAGCCTGGTAGCCACCCAAGCCCTAGTAAAATGAAAATAAGAATGCAATCATACTTTTTGATACACCTGAAAACATTTCTACCCAAAAACATATATATGTTATATAAGAGACTATATTGAAATAGTTCCGTTAATCTAAACTTAAAAATAAAAAGACACACACCTATTCAACGACTATAGCTTAATATACATATTAAATTAAAAATAAGGAAGCAATCACCTGTTCACACAATCTAAAATCGTTAAAACTAAAATAGAAATTATATGTAACTCTATATTTAAAGCTAATAAAACACATATCTTAATAACTATTAAAACTATAACTTAATGTCACAGTAAAATTAAAATAAGAATGGAATCATAGCTTTTGATGCACTTGAAAAGCCTTTCAAGCCCTAAAACATATAAGCTACATAACAGACCAAAATGAAAACAGTTATTTAAATTTAGACATAAGTATAGAAAGGTACATAAAACCATTCAATAACTATAAGTTAATATATACAGTATTCTTAAAATAAGATCATTAACACCTTTTTATTCCTCAAAACATATATCTAATTATATAAAATTTTATATTTAAACATCTTTTGTACCTTCATGAAGCATTTCAGATACATGAGGCTGTAGGCTTGAACTAACTCAACGAAGTCCGGCTCCCGATGATGGACGGTGTCATTACTAATCCCCATACAGGATCCACTCTTTGCTACAATATTAGTTGAGTCATGGTTGTAGCTTTTACCACTTTATCGTGTTCTAGATCAGTGGTTCTAAAAGTCAGCAAACAGTTGAAGGCACACTGTATAGGAATCTTAAGGAAATTTTATTACTAAGTCAAAAACTAAAAAAGTAACGCTTCAAAAAAAAAAAGTAAAAAATGAAACTTACCGTTTATTTATTCTTGTGCTCAGAGACTATGGACTTGATGAACCTCAGCGTCTTCTTCAGTGTTTGGGGCAAAAGGTATGTTTGATAAGGATAGGGAGCTCGCATTTCTTCTTCACAGTATTGAATATTCTTTATGGCAAGCCTGTTTTGACTAAGGAATAATGTTGTTGCAAAGTATAGAATTATTTCTCAAAATGGTGAACAAATTTTATCCCGCTATTGGTAAAACAAATTCATTGCTTTTTAAAACCTGTTGCAATGAGTAGCTCTTCTTTAGAAGAAAATCACTGTTACTTATCACTCATAATAAAGTGTTCACAAAAGGAGATATAATGCGTAAGATGAGGTGTGGTGACTACTTTTTTTGTTAGGGTACATTATTCTGAATCACTCAGGTACACCTAGAAATCTTACAGTCACCTTTTGAGAATCACTGTTCTAGAGCCCTGACAGATCACGATCGGTCTGAGAAGAACAGTAGAAGAGAGAGGGTTTCGCATAGTGTATGAGGTTGGATTATCAATATAAACACTTCTTATGGTAAACAAGATAATAGACACCCGTGCAACGTTGGTACTATAATAAGTATGACATATAATCTAAACACATAAACATACAATAATTACATGCAATAAACACATAACATGCCCACTTACTTGTGTACAGGTATCCTTTCGTCTGTACCTGTAACAGTACACACATGTTAATAAATAATGTAGACTCTTGGTCAGTCATGATTGTGACTAGCCATAATCAAATAATTATATTTCTTTCTTATGACATTACATACTAATTGTCAATCAGGGCGTAACGAGGGCATGTAGTCCCTATAGTATTGTTTAACTTGCGCCCTCCCCCCTCCACTATATAATGTAACCTCATAGTGACCAAAAAAAAAAAACCATATATGTGACAATGTAATAAACAATTAAATTTTAATAAATGCTATATAATATATACTACCAACATTATCAAAATGAGTTGTCTGTACATACAAAAATGTATCTATCAAGTTATTAGTATAAATAAATAATCTAAATAAAAGAGATATTCATTCATATACAGTAATAACAAAACAATGTTTATACAGAAGGATAAACATTATCTGATATTTTTTGATATTGTGATTGGTTGTTCTTCCGTCTGTTATTAATGAGGACTAAGAAAATATTTGACATAGGTTAAAATAATTTAATTAAAACATAAATCAGTTCAGCATATCTTATTAAGCCATAATTTTTGTTTTTTTCATTGTAAACAAACCTATTATATCCTAATAATTTTATCCATTGGCAACATATCTTTTAATAGTGTTACATATATATTTATAGTTAGGTGTAGCAATAAGTTATTAATAAAATATTATTATTATGAAAACACAATTATCAAATGGTTTAAAATATATTTAGTAAATTTATATTACTAATTATATTCTATATTTTATAAATTAACTAGCTGATCTACCCCGGCTTTACTCGGGGAACAATTTAATTCCAACTTTAATAATAAATTACATGTAACGAAAACAATTTAAATTTTCTATAGTTCCGTTACACTTAACTTTTTTGAGATAAACGAAACTAATACAGAATTAAAATTATAGATTACGTAAAAAAGATAAAATCTAACACTGATTATAAATTGCACACATTGTCTAATACAATTGGTATAGATAGATTTGATTAAACAAATAACAAAAGAATATTTTTTGCCGAACAATACATCAAGAAATGTTGAAAGAAGTCTTAGCTCATTAAATGTCATATGTCTTATCTGTTAAATATAATGATACGAATTTTAAACCTACAAATCATTTCAATTAGGAGCCAGTTAGTTGAAGAGGTTAACCATATCACATTACATTTCATTCAATAATTTCAATTTGAAGACTTCACACAGTTTTAAATGTTTAATTAAAATTATATTAGTAAACAAAATTGTCTCTTAAAAGTTTGAATAACAATATTTTGATTAAATATTATTTGTTAAATAGTAAGAAGCATTGTATTGAAAAGTGTCAATTGAGTTCTAAATGTTAAATCTACCTACATTTTTCATTATGTAACTCAGTGAGACTGTATAACTTGTATAGCTGTATAACCCTGAATAACTTGATTCGACATAAGTAAAATATTAAATGTATCATCTCCTTGTACTTTGTCACAACGGCTCTCCTCCAATGAATAACCCCCCCCCCCCCCCCCTCCCACTTACATCACACACATGACAATCTAGTCTTTTATTTCATTATGTAATCGATTATATTTAGCTTTTGTTATGAACTTCTTTTCAAATTAAATTTTACGATAACAACACTTATTTCAATAAGTGTTTGACAATGGTGAATCAAACAGAATAATTAACATAATAGATGTAAAGAAGGAAATTAACTCCCATTTATCCTTTAATTTGTTGTATATAGTACAACATAACATAGTTAATATAGTTAACATAATATAGTTAGTTAATATAGTTAATGAATTCATAACACTCACATAGAATCCAAGAGAATAGTGTTTAGATAAAATATCAAATGACAATATCTACGAATAAAGAGAAATTGATAATTTACCTTAGCATAATAGCACAGTGAAGATTCCGCCATGTTTCTTTGACAAAGAGCTACCCCACGACTGGCACGAACATGCATCTAACTTTCAGGTCCAAAGTTCACTTACGTCGCCCTAGCGTTACCATCCCCACCATGACCGCTTTCTTTAACCTGTTCAATCATAAATTTAAATTCTATTAAAATTCAGTGATAAATTTTATATTTACTGCTTTGTAGTTTACAACAATAAAGAACTGGTAATAATATTTACGATTTAAATTTAAAATACAACCTTTTTTTTTTTAAATTACCTATCGAAATAAGTTATTACAAAATGATTTAACAATGGTTTCAGGCAATACTATTTTAATTCACATAAATAAAATCTAATGATAATAAAAAAAGTTTATTTTGAAAGTTTGATAGATTTAAACGTCTTGATGTGCTGGAAAGCTATTTCAGACATTTCTTTTGATGATGTCTGAGAGTTTGTAGATGAGAATGATTGCTACAAAATTATGAAATTCTTGTTATAAATAATTCTTCATTAGGAGAAGTATAATCTAGTTTTTGTTAATGTCAAACCATGATAAAGGTGTTTGTTGGTAATTTATGCCAAAACAGTTACTATTATTTCAGTTCTTTTTAAACTGATAATAAACAAATGCCATTATACACATAACATCATCACAATATTAATTCTAACTTAGTGCAATCACTTATTATGTGGTATTTACTCATTGTAGTTGTGCCACAGACACTCACTCGTAGTTAATGCCTGAGGAAGAACACTACGTGTTCGAAATGCGTTGTTTATACCATTAAAGTTTTATATGTGGAGACCATTTCATTAGCTTTTTGCCCTACAATCACAATATTAAGTTCAATTGAAAGTAAATTTCTTTTTGGATACTAGGAAGTCAAATAAAGTCAAATAAAAACCTCCTTCCGTGATTACATTCTTCCTTGTCATAAACACATTCTTACAATGTGTTGTGAGTTCCACGCAAACCAGCTGGAAAGGAAATTCAGCTGGGATAAAGTGTTTGTTGAACTAACCACTGTATTTACAATATGGTTAAGTAAAGCAGTCTTTTAAACAATCTTTTGATTCTTGTAACTGAGAACTTTGAATAGACTACAGATACAACACAATGTTAAACAATAATTTTCATTATTTAACAATCAGCAAATCAAAGTCAGCTTATAATGTTAAATAATAATCTTTATTTAATATAACAAAAAAATAAGAAAATCAAGTCAGCGCTTGAACCAAAATTTAAAAAATGTTAGGTGATATTCAATTCATAACACTTGTCCAAATTTTAAAAAATAAAATTATTACATATTACATTTGACTGACTTCCATAAAGGCAATATGCCAACATCTTAGTAGTCTAGACTCAATATTACTGTAAGTAAATATATTATCAACCTCATTAATAATTAACTTAATAAATTGATTATTTCAAATTGGCTGTCTCCAATAATCAAATTATAAAGAGAATGTATAAACAGTCATAAATTTTTCGTAAATTATTTGCAATTCTTGATTGGAGGTTTTTAAACCATTAGAAGGATCATTAAACCTTTAAAATAAGTTGTAATGCAAGAGGTTTGCATTTTAGGAACAAGAATAATTAACATTTCAATTGATTTATTCTAATGTGCCTGGAAGCATTTTACTACTTGTGATGGAAATTTAATCAATAATTCAAGTTGTTGAAAAAATTTGAAGTCGACATATTAAACTGTACTTTATCTATATAAGTAAACTTTATATATATTATAAATTAATTTAATTATTAAGATTTAAATTGTGAATTGTAGCAATTTACCTAGATAGGTTCAAAATATTTATTTTACAAAAAAGACATGGTAAAGAAGTGTAATAAATTAATCAAAAACTGGTAGAAATATCAATAAGGTTAATATAAAATTGTAAAAACCTAATTTATCTTACAATTTCAAAACAATATTGAACATTATTAATCATATCAATACCGTTTACAAAAATTAAAAATGACTTGATTTTTTTAAATTATAATTGCAGGACAAAATTCACTGCTTATCAATAAGTTGGTCATATATACTTTCTTAATTTACAATAAATCTTTGATTAATATTAATCTCATTCTCAGAACATCAAAATAAAACAGTCAATATGCTTTCTATATGCAATATAATATACTTAATACTATATTATTTATGAAGTATAAATAAATAAATCTTTAAAAATATATCAATTTATCAAAATATATCTAAAATATTTTATTTAATTAATGCTACTAAATTATAAAATTATAACCTTAATAATGCATTTTAATAAGCTATTATTTCTTATTAATTATTTATTTCTACCTTCAACTTAAATTACAGTCATTGTATAAAATCATATATTAAGTAAACAATTTCGAAGTAATTAAGTAAAAAATCTTAATTTACAAAATATTTCTAATTAAAACAGTTCAAATTTTTATGTAAAATATTCTATGACAAATATTTATCGTTAATAAAGTTAATATACTTAATTATACTGCATAAATCCATTCATTAATAAGCATTTTAAATTGTTTGTAACATCATGTTTAATCCATAAAATTTTATTTTACCAGAAAGATATAAAATATGTTAAACAAAAGGAATGCTAAGCCGCCATATTCATAGGAAGTAATTATGAAGTAAATAACTAATTATTTTCATTTAATATTAGTATTAAACCATTTAAGTTGTTATTATATCACAGAAATAAGTTAAGATAGAAATCGTACTTATTATTTGAAGTTATCATTGCGTGAAATATCAAGTTGAATGAATAAACTTCTAAATTATTAAAAAAGCACTCCCGAGCTCATAACACTTAATTGGAGAACAATGACCGCAGTTTTGTTTTATTAGCTTTCTTTAAGTAAAAATTATTCACATATAAAAATTCATTTGTTTAATTATATCTTTTAAAAAAAAATCTGGTTTGGTCTATGCTAAGCTGTAGAACTATATTTAAATTTCTTACAAAAATCACAAATAATAGATGGTTCAATGTTTAACAATTTAATTCAACACTGGCTCCCAGCCAATGAACTTATAAAAAGTTTATAAGCAATAAACCAAATATTTACGACTTATTGCTAGTTTTTCTTGCCCTTAAGATCAAGTTCTGGATAATTTATCAACTCATTAAAATAATATTGTTGGTGTTATACTAAACAGTAATTAATCAGAAACATATTTACATTATATAAATAGAAAATAGGCTTTTGTTCATTCAACACTGCCCAAGTTGAACTATTAATAGAACAATAGTGTGACAAGTTTAACTTTGTATCCTGTTGTGACTTATCACAATAGTATACAAATGAGTGATAGGTTAGAGTGAGAGTTACCATTCTCTCTAATGGTCTCCTTCTTTAATTTGGTACTTATTATGTCAAAGGGTTTAATTGACTGAGCCAGGAAAATAACGAGAAAATCTTCATTAAATCAATGGTTTCCTTTTTGTATTTCTTTTAGGACCGTATTTCATGTGTAATCTATAATGTCAGTTGGACCAAATAACAATAAATGTTAGTATTTTTCTTAAATTTATTAATTGCATCAACAACATTTTGAATTAAGTTTGATTCGTATTGCTTTAAATAACATGAGTTGTTTAAATGTATCTGCAAATTGAAACAAACAAATGTTGTCTTTAGCTAGGCCAATATTAAGACATAACTTCATTATAGGTTCTATTAAATTATACCAGTACCAGTGTAATTTTCTTTTTACAAATGATAACAATTATAAACGTAGCGCTTTAGAAAATTAAGAAAAGTTTATTTAACGAATTGAAAAACTTAGAAAAGAAAAAGGAATAATGCTATTATCTATCTCGGTTATCTAATTAGTAACTAACCTATAGCTTTGCATTAATCATTGTAATCAACAATTTAATAGTATTGATTTTATGCAATTATAATAATACAGCTTTTATTATTAAAAGCTATATTGCTAATAGCTAAAAATATAACTATATTTTAAATAGACTACCCTAAGCTTTACTATTAGTAAAAAAAAAAAAAAATCAAACTGGTTTACAACATAATGATATTTGCCTGCTCAAACCTTTCACATTCAATCATAAGTCAAAATTTTTAAATTTTATTGAAAAAATACTTGTTTTGTTGCTTTCAAAATTTAAAAGTTTCTTCCATTTATTCCTTCTTTGATTAAATCAGAAATGTGTACTCCATATCGATGTCTTAAAGTCCTGTTTATCCATATAGCCTGCAGGAAATCATTGTCCTATTCTTTAAAACTCATTTTAATTGATTGTTATTAATGCAAATGTATTATAAACAGAGCTTTTATTATTAAAAGCTGCGTTATTATTATATAAAATTAAAACTATTCCATTGTTGGTTAAAATGATTAATGCAAGCTATAGGTCAGTTATTCATTAGAACATAGATGGATGTATTTTCCCTCCTTTCCTAGGTTTTTCAATAGATGAAACAAACTTTTCTTAACTTTGTAAAGAACTACTTCTATAAAAGGCTTCATTTGTAAGTAACCATTGTAGCAATATACAGGCAAAACCTTTCTTTTATTTATATAGATAAGAAACGTGAAATCATTGATCGATTGATCAAAAATTATTAAATGAGGGTCTGAATCTCATCAGACTCGAACTATATTTATGTGTTACAGAATGGTATTTGTTTGTTACTGATTAATGATTACCTGTTCATGATTATGATTACTGTTAATTAACTTATATTACTGTTAAGCAATCATGATTATGATTACTGTTAATGATTACTACATTTATTAACTTAGAATGTACACTTTTATTTTAAAATTAGATGAATGAATTTCGCTCTACCAATGATTATTATATTAATAGATAATTTACTATATTGATTTATCTGTTTAGACTGTAGGACTTTTTAGAGTTAAGATTGAATTACGATAATTGAATGAAATCAACAATATTTTTATCAATTCTTTTTTAATTAATAGCTTTCCAGCACTCCAGAATAAAACAGTCATCCAGTAATAAACGTAAACTTTTTGAAATACCTTATTGTGTTTTTCATGTCCAAAAAATAGACATTTCTGATTATTGCTTCTAACTGAATGGTATTAATTTTTTTTTGTTAACGTAATAATTAAATGGATCTAACTCATGTTAGCCTTGTCCGTATGTTTAATTTTCCCGCGAAGAATTGAACTGTTATCATTGTAACTGTCAAATTAAAGTAATAGTCTAAGGCGTCTGTTGTATTAGGGCAAGAACTAACGTAATTGATATGTCGTATGTAAGTTCAAGAAACCATTATTTATCAGCACAAAATATCTTAATAACTCAGGAAAGATTACCTTGTACTTTTACTTCAAGTGTACAAAATTTAGGTAAGAAAAAAAGCTGAACTGATTTAGCATGATATTTATTTATCATGACTTTTATGGGTTAAAATGTAGGAAAGAGCTTACTAATTTTATTTTCTAATGAGTCATCCATCAATAAAATATATTAACATTTTACAAGTTAGATTGGTATATTAATTCGAAAAACATATCTGTGAATTCTATATATGAATTAGTGTCTATCCGCATATTGTGATATTTAATAGCTGAATTTGTTAAGTAGTTGTTAAGTTATGAATATCTCTGATTGTCCATCAGGTTACCTCAAGCCAAATAGTAAAAATCCAGTTATGGCCTCCGGAACGGAGATGGAAATTCCCTTTTGGATGATTCAGCCTTTGTTACAGTCGTCCGTCATTGCTGTTGATATACCAATAGTATATAAGCCCGCTTATAGGTAAGACTGTTTCTGATTACTTCTGTTAAGTTGGAGGTCGTGAATTACGTGTGAATTATACGTAGATCATTACTTCAATTTATGAAGTCTTTCATCTTGATGTGTTGTAGTTTGCTTGTTACTTTTATTTTTCATATTATTAGTGTTAAGACGAAAGAAATTGCCACTAACATTAAAGAATAATGAAATCTTTGACCTCGTGAATTTCCTTCTTTCCTCGATCGGTTTAGTGTCTTCTTTTTCTGAAGTGAAGTTGAGAGTTTTCAAGTGGTTATCCTATTTTTATAACAATGTATAGATTTTACCTATTTTGTAGCATAGTAATCCTATAATCCATTACATGATTATATGAACTTAGTTTTATGAAGTAATTAATTTTGACATTTTAGTTATTGCCAGCCTTAGTCCCTCGCATAGCAAGTCAATCGAGTCGTCAATATTATCTACTGCTTGCCCTGTGCCAATAAATATTTAGTAAAATAGGAATTATTGTGTCTAAGTGCGGGAATATATTCTTTATATTGCTGTTTTAGGGTCCGTCTGTTTGTTCAGTGTTTTTCCGTAATCCTTGCATTACTCTGTCTTTTACACATTGGTTAAGCGTGTAGTCTATATCCACTATTAACAAATTTAGACTATGTTTAATTGAATTACTCATTTTAAGATATGTGTTTAGATTTTCTATTTTAAATAAGTTTTTCTCTTTGTATATATGTACAAGTTATCCACTTATTTTTATATTGAAGAATGTATTTCATGGCCATTACTGTTTTTGTTTGATGTGTCCCTTGTTCATTCATTTATCTATTATTGCTTTATTAAATCTGTTATTGCTTTTAAGTGCATTGCTGTACTCTACTGTAGATAGAGGAAATCACTCTACCATATAGCTAAAACAAGGTTAATTTTTGGGCTAGGGGTCTTTAGGGATGCATTGAGAATGGTTATTTCAGTTTTGTGAATATTCTATATTCTAGGATTTTTTTCACTAGTTTATTTGTGTTTATAATAGTAGACTGGTCAAGTGAGAAATGAAATTTATGAAATGTTTCATTCGTCTTTAATTGTTACTTTTATTTTAGGCATATTAAATCAAGTTATGAAAGAAACATGTTCTAATTAGTTAATAAGCTGCTAATAATTTCTTTTCATTATGTAATTTTAAGGTTGGTCTTACATAAAGCAGGGTTAGGGTGTTTTAATGGTTAAGTGTGCTGGCTAAGTTTAATTTACGCTTGATCCTATTATTCATTTGGCAGAAAGAAAACTCTTTGTCCAGGTGGTCTGATGGATAGGACGCAATATCAGTCCCGAGCCTGTACTATGTCACGTATTCATTGAAGAATTCCTATTCTACATAAACAACTACCCTAATACCCATCGACTGAGATCAAACGTGAACCAGTGTATTCAATGTGGCTATGGTCGAGTTTTGACGAAATATAGGAGTCATAGAAGAGTTTTCAAATAATTATAACCTCTGTTATACAAATAATGATATTTCCTAACTTACTATCACTATTAAATGTCAAGTAAATATTCCTTTACTAAATCATTTAGTTAGCCCTTCATCTTAACTGGGAAATTATGTTAAACTAGTCCTACTAAAAATAACTTATGAAAAAAGAAACCTTTTTTTCAGTCATCTGGATTATATTCTTCTTCACTTTACATCAGAAATGCAAATTATAAAGTAGGAATCTAATTTGCCTCATAAGTAGAGCAAACAGTTTAGACTTTATGCCTCTTTTATCATTTGTATTTTAGTCGTTACCTGGAAAAGACAAACCACTAAATTGTAGGGTGAAAATCTAATGAAATGGTCTTCACATATAAAAATTTAATGATATAAACAACGCGTTTTGAACACGTAGTGTTCTTCCTCAGGCATTAACTAAAAAATACAATGACACCAGAGAGTTATCTATAGTACAAGGTAAATAAGAACAAAAATTAATATAAAATAAAATAAGGCGGAAAGTACGATCATTAAATTTTTATATGTGGAGACCATTTCATTAGATTTTTACCCCACAATGAGTAAATACCACATAATAACTGATTGCACTACATTAGAAACCACTAATTGTTCAAATACATTGTTATTTCATAAAACTTTTTTCTGTATTAAAACTTGATTCTTTAAATTCTTCACTGCAATTACATAACACACACTAACTTATTGGGTAACTATTAAATCCTTCAATTCTTTTTTTACAAATTTACTAATAATATCCTGATAAAGATGTTTATCTGAAGAAACTAATATAAAAAAAAAAGTTGTTGGCAAATCCACAATTTTGTTACATTCTATATTATTAAACAAAAATTATTGTTTCTTTTGAAATATTACAGATAACATAAATAAATATTGTAATTGAGATTGTTTTGTTTTAGAGAAATTTTTAAAGCAGACCCTAATGTTGTCAATTTATTCAAGATATGCAAGTATTTCTTTGAATTTGGAGACACCGTTACTTCAGTTTTAGGATCGTCTGGCGTCGAACTTAGTCAAGTTTTATTAAGGGTAATATTTGTTTGGAAATAAAAAAAAAATGTTATTTTATTGAATTTATGTATCATCAGGGAAAAAAGATTCGTCTGAAATATTTTTAAATAGTGTTAAGCTTGCTTGAATTCTGTTTTCGTTATGTGATATTTATCACTGTGAATTCACTGAAAAGAATTTATTTCTTTGGGGAAAAAATATTTATAAACAAATTTGAATTAATTATAAGAGAGGAATAGATTTTTTTGTTTTCCATTAACATTAAGATTGTTATAACGAAAAAATAGGGAATATTAATTTCAATTATTAGTCAAAATGATTACTTTTTTCGTAATAGTAAAGGTGCTTACAATTTTGTAAAAGTAGGTGTTGTATTTTGTTAATGAGATTTCTAACATGGCTGTGATTCAAGCAATACTCTGCAAACAGGCAGCTTTAGTTTCATAGTTTCCAGATTTTATAATTTGTAAAACTGGGCAATAATCAGAGGAAAATAACTTAAATTTAAAAAAATTGGTTAAATATTTATTTGGGATATGTTCTGGGTTGAGCATTAGGATATTTCCAAATATTTTAGTACTTTATTATAAATGAAGTATAATGATCGTGAAAAATTCAATCTCGAGATTTTGATGGATTTACATTTTTTTAGGTCCCCAAGGTCCTTTCATGACATTTTTTTGATGATGTGAGTATGGTTGGGTAGGTGCATATCTAAACGTTTGTGGTCACGCTTCAGTCCAAAATCTTTGATGACAAAATAAGGATATTTTGAAATTTTAAACGGAAAACGTTTACTTATACTTAAATCTTCAATGTAGAAGGAGGTCAGATAAACGACATCAAATGTAACAGACCCACTAGCAATGTAATGTTACAGATGGCCATGTAAAAGATCCACTGGCTATAGCAGTGGTTTCCAAACTTGATGTTACTACGCCTCCCTTAAAAATATTTAATCATTTGCCCCCCCCCCCCCCCTGAAGATTTCATAAAATAAAAACACAAAATTTTTTACTCTTATAAAATTTATTCATACAAACTAATGGAAAATGATATTTTATTATTGTTTTTAATGAGATGGATGTGTTTGTCTTTTTTCATCTGTCTCTTTTTCAACAACTAAACGAGATCGATATTTGGATTTCATTGCAGCCAAGGTAGAAAATAATTTTTTACATAGAAAACTTTAGCAGTAATTTGGAAAATTGTTCACTGTGACTAATTTTTGCGGCTCCCTGTAGACTAGTCCGCGCCTCCCAGTTTAGAAAACGCTGGATTATAGGAACAAAAGCGTTCCTCTTGCAAGAGATTATTTCCTAATACGAAATCTACACTTTGGCCTTAAAAATGTGCTATTACTGCTGTGGTACTTTGAATGATATTATATGTATCAGTTGCGTAATACACAATAACAGTTTTCTTAACTACTATTAACATATCCTATTAACATCATAAGAATAATGCAGACTCTGTTAATAAGTTGAGGAAACCTTCGATCGTGTTCAATCTGAAAACGAGGCAATCGCCTTGAAGGGGAAAGGGTTTTTGCAAACCATAGCAGTAACAAACAGAAGTGAAAGATTATTCTTAAAGGCAAATTTGGACGTCGAATAAAGAAGTTAAAATCCATAGCTTATATTAAAAAAAGGAACAAGAAAGGTCAAATACTGTAGCACTACTCATGAGTTCATTGAATCTCAGGCCTCATCGGTCTCTGTAGGTCCTAATAATGAGAAGTTGACTGATAGTTCTTGATCAGTTTCAAATTTTGTTCTAATTTACTAAATGTTTATGTGATACCATTAAATTATCTATAAGTCGATAGCACTTTACCAGAATGTAAATTCTCATTTATAGCATAGTTAAAAAAGAAAACAAAAATCAATTGGTTGTCAAGAAGTTTGATATTATGTTTACTTTCGTAAAATCGAGTGTAGGCCACTCCAATTTTGTTTCTTCAGTTTGGACTTGCAGTACCAAACTATGAATGTACCAATTTGGTATAATACCTAATACAAAACAAGTTGAAATTGTATTTCAATCATATTGTTACAGACCATGGTGGAAAGGCGAGCTCTACGCCAGGAGTCGCAGTTAAGCAGTGAGCCCAGTATTCGCTTAGACAGCCTTGAGCTAGACTTAGTCTGCAGGGCCAGAACAGCTGATAGTGCTTTGTTACAGTGGATGGAATCTGGTTCGCCTAATATTACCACAGCCTTTCTTGTCAACCATCATCGCAAAAGGAAAATTATCCAAGCTGTTATTGATGGTGATTCATCATCGAATTCAATTTAAACTCCTGTTTTGTAAGAATTTCGACAAAACAAATTTCTCGTTACCATGAGTAATTAGCTTTTCAGAGTCCATCTTGTAACGGTGGTCTCTGTACAATGCCGGGGATATATGCATACCCGTATGCGGAATCAGATCTCCTTATAACTCCATGGTTTGATTCCTAATATTGCAATCCTTTTATGGCGTATTTGAAAAATTGTATTAATGTTCAGCTAACAAATGTATCTCTTAAAGGGCTGGAAGTATATCATGGAGTAACCTTGAATCTGAAGTCTGAATTGTTTCTACCAGAAAGCATCTTCAGTTAGTTGTCCACATGAATAATCATTGAAATAAATGTTTCTTGCTGTGGTTTTTATCAAAGTTATAGATATTTAACCCTTATAAAAGACTATCCAGGTCTTTCTATAACACTGTTCATGAAAGTATTGATTTACTAAAGAAAAATTAGATTTAGTTATTTGTGATTTATAGAAAATAATACATATTAATTCAGTTAAAGTAATAAAAGTAAAAAATAACTAAAAAAGCTTCTAACTTCTTGGTATTACTTCACGCTAATTCATATCTCTTTTTTTTTTTTTAATATTACATATATAACTCTATTGAAAGTAAAATTATGGACAAATTTTGTTTCAAAGTGATTTGATTTAAAAAAAAAGACATCAGTATTGAAAACACGTAATATCTTAATTTTTTTTAACTGTTTTTCAAAAATGTTAATTACTTTCACTTATTTAATGGGTCATTCAAACAAATTTATTTCAGTCCGTTTTACAAAAGCCTATATTTTATAAGTAATCATGTATTTGATAAATGTACTTTTCTTGTTATTTATTGTATCTGATACATATAAATCAATAAACGTATATTTTGTTTATTTAGCTGTACAGTTTAAATACTCATTCCTTTACAAGGTTAAAACATGGCAATATGAGAAGCAATTGTTCTCTGTATTTTGAAGAATTATCTTAATTTACTAAGCTAAATATATAATTGTAATAAATAAATACCCTGATTCAAATATTTTTCTTCTCATATATTTAAATGAATGCATTGTTCTGTAAAGCATCTCTTGTTAGAGTATTTTATTACATCAAATAAATCATCCGTTCTATTTCATGTTTAAATGTATATTTTATGAATTTTTCGTAATTATTTTTTTATGATCCTACATTTTTAATTTTCTTTACTTATATGTAAAGAAAATTACTTACAGGACATTTTGCAAGCTTTAGGAGAACTTAGAAATATAAGATAGTGTAACAGAGTATTTTGAATAAAAAATATATTATTAAATAAAATCATATCTATAAATAAATAAACTTTTATATGCTTTGGAAAAGTATTCAATTCGTTGAATTGGGTCAAAAATCATTGTAATTTTGAGTTCTTATTGAGTTACTTATTTCTCACATATTTTTGTATAGATGAACTTTGCGTATTCTTCAATTGAAGATTCTGAAACTGTTATTTGATGATGGTTTACTTCGGAAAGTATATCTTCATCTTCTTCTCTTTAAACAAACTAAATAACATTAATTTAAACAAGAAGGCATAATATGGAAGTAGCGTGCGTACATTAATGAAACTTTGAGAAGACAAAAAAATGCTAATTTATATTGAAAATTAAAACGTAAAAGCTTATTATTGATGTTTTATTCTTCTCATGAGTAAATAAATGCAAATAAGTAGGATTATTGAGTGTATTTCATTCACTTAAAAATATCCTACAAAAAGATAAACAAATTTTTAGATAAATGACTATTTTAAAGTTAATTTTAACAAATACAACTTCAGTTCGTTATATTGTTTTAAAACTGAATAATTTAAATTTTAATCAACTTCAGGGACCATAACTGGAATCGATTTTACTGACTTTTGTGCATAGCAGAGCTTACAAAATTTGTGTAGGTAATTTTTGACACTTGAGAGTATACATTTCATTTTGAAACTTGAAATTACTTGTACTATATTGTTGGATACTGTGTGAATTATATAACATTATATATTTCTAGGCTGTTACATATTTTTTTTTCTTTTCTTCATTACAGAAAAGAAATAATTAGCTTTTAAATAATATATAAGAGAAGAAAAAAAATATTCACAATAAAACTATATATATCCACAACCAAAGAAGCCACCAGACTAATAAAGGATGACAAAAAGTATAAGGTATTTTATAATACCTTAGAACTTTAATCTTCGAAACTGAAGGTACTTCATTCTCATTTGAAATCAAAAGAATACGAAGTATTTTAATTAACTTCAGGTTAGCAACATAATACTGAATGATAAATCACTATGTTTTATTAAAAGTACGCACTTAGATTGAAGGTAATCTAAAACTTTAGAAAAGGTAATTAAAACTTTAACAGAAGGAAAACCATATTATTAAAATACAAAATTATTTAACAAAGAAAAACAAATGTAAAGCCTAAATTTTTTTTGTATATATTGTTATTTTATTTATTTACTGTTTGTTTTTCCGTGTTCTTATTCTATATTGTTTTGACTTATATATATATAATATATATATATGAAAAAAGTCAATAAATAAACGCGTGATACAATCAATGAAGTTTAAACCACCATGGAAAAAGGAAAACTATGGAAAAAATGCTCTGAGTCTTTTCAATGTATAATACATAAGGTTTGAATCGCACTTTCAATAGTCTTTTGGTTTTACTCAAAACCTTTTTCATATGCTCAAATATAGAGTTTTTTGAACTATGGGTTAAAAGTATACTGTCCCTATCCGAAATCCACATGCAAGTAAACATACATGCTGAAATTTATCACCTTAATTAGCTAAAATCTGAATGTTAACTTTTTTTTATTATTATTTTTATTTGAGGGTACTATAGCATTGCGTCTTAAAAAAAAAACTATTGTACTTCCTTCTGTACTAAAGTACTCCAGCAGTTAGCTTCACGCTTTCAAGAAGCTCAGCAATTTTGCCGGGTCCAGCAACATTTTTCTATGGTTTGTTGAGTGTCCCTAAGCACCTACCTCTGTGCAGCAAAGTTGCACAAACCATCTTTGATAATGCCTATTCAGGCTCCCTACGTTTTGAGAGAAAGTGACGTCCTTTCTCCTACGTCTGGTCCTTAGGTGCACGTGTGGGAGATTGGCTCTTTTGGACCCTCTGCGCTTCCAGAGGATGGTCTCCGGACTTCCTTCTCCTTATTATCACACAGAGGAAATTCCCTGAAGCTCTACCGGCAGAACAACGCAACCGGAGTTAGACTATTTATTCAAGGGCGTGGCCTGGTACCCATAAGGCTCCGTTCGTAATACAGTAACCCCTGTATCATCTATCGTTCGGCACGGATCGCTTAACGCCTTGGATTGGGGTTGGGATAAGAGGAGAGGATTTGGGAAGTTGGAAGGATTGCGAAACGAAGGCGGTCAGGTCCAGCCCCTGGCCACCTTCTCCTCTTTCGTTTGTCCTTGCATAATCACTCCATTACTACCCCGAATGTCAACATGAAATTTCCAAAAAAAAATTGAAATATTCTCTATTTCTTGCGCACCAATCGAATCCTTGAAAGCATTTAAAATTTTTTTTTGAATATATCTGTAATGTAATAACTGTTTCATTAGATTTGGGTAAACATTTGTATAAGTTAAATCAAGCAAATCTGACAATAAAATTGGTAGAAGTTGAGTTTCTAGTTTTTTTTTTGTAAAACTTTTCAATTCTTAGATATACGTAATCATTTTAAATCTTCTAATGTAAGAGTTAATAGTTTTACGTTTCCAAATGTCATATTTCTGTCTACAAAAGAGGTTTCAAGTAAAACATGGACGTCGAATTGAAAGTTTGATTTAAACCTTTACAAAAATTAGTTGGTTACTTTGGTGTGGGCACATTTTTCATGTTGGCCATCAAAATTCTTCTTCCTAATGTTTTATATACGAGTATACTATTTGTCTTTATCGAGGTTTGATCCAGTGACAAACAATAAAACACCTTTATGCCAACTTTTTACCTAGGTTTGTAGCCCTGAAGATGTCCACAAATATACACGTTAGCTTAAAGGTGTTTTATTGTTTTCCTTGATAAAGAAAAATAGTGTTGAATATATAGTGAGATAAAAAAACATTGAATTACACGAGTATATAACCTGAACATTTGCATTTTTTAAAGTGTATTTAATTTGTTTACTTTTAAGTTACTAGAATCTTCAAGCTATCAGATGTAAATTTAAATTTTATGAAATTTACACTTCTTGGCATATTCTATAGTTAAATAGATTTATAGGAATCCACTTTTCTTTAAACTGAATCAATAATAAACATTTTTAATTTTAAAATTCATTGATTGCTTCAATTATTTTCATTGATTGATTATAATTACATTATCCGTTTTCGAAATGCTTAAGAGCCTAAACAAACAAGAAAAAATCTAAACCATCCAACACAATCAATTTCAGTTATTCTTTATTTTTTTTAAATGTTATTGACATTAAAATGAAGAATAATGAACCAAATATATACGATTTTACTGGTCTTTCATGAACTGTTAAACAATACTCAGTACTCAAGTCAATTTTAAGCACATAAAAAGATTACCCACGCACACTAATTCATTATGAACACAAACAATAAAATACACTACACAAGTTAAAATAACTTAATATATTCAAATGCAACTATAACACAATCTACCCATGGTTACTTCTTTTTTTACTTTTATTTCAACCCCCTCACCATTAAGAAGATAATAATAAAATATTGCTTTAAGATGATTCAAGCTAAGTGATTAGGATTAATAATAACTTAAATAGTCTTCAAGCTGATATTGTTTTTGAGGAGTGAATACTTCTGATTTCGAAGAGAAAAATATATTCTAAATAACTATATACTGGGTATGAATTATTTTTTTTTATAAATATGAATAATTTATTAAGGCTACATTATTTAAAGACCTTTCATATGAATAATATAACAATTTTACATAAGTAAAATATAAATATGAACTTAAAACAGTATTTAATAAGTAACTACAAAATAACTTTGTCTTATATAAGAGGTCTTTTTGTATAGAAATGTATCACAAGTTTTGAAATAATAAAATATACACAAGATTTCTATATCAATACAAAATACATTACTATATCAAAAAAAAAATTACGATTTCTTCCAGATATAAAATATTTCCAGAGGTTTATTAATTTTCCAGTACTTTTCATTAACTTGACGTAAAGTTTGATTCCCATTAAGTGGGACATATTGGCCTGGAGTAGGAGCAACATATATACAAAAGTTGAGGTTATGGTCCGATATTTCTGATCCCAAATCGAGGGCCAACCGGGTAGCAAGATATTTACTCAGATGGTCAACAGTTGCATTAGCAGTTGTTTTAATATATCTCACTGTATTATCTTTGAGTGCTTTTATTAAATAGTTATCAGCCGGCATTTCTGTGGGATGAGGCATGAAGACTAGTTCTATTTCATCAATGCAATCGGAGGGCCCTTCACCTTCCGAAGCAGACCCTTGAGTACCAGAGCTTTCAGCAGTTGAGTCACAACAGTCATTTTCAGATGAAGTAGGTCTAACTCCTTCAGCAGGTTTAGAGTGATTTGAGTCTTCATGAGACGACTCTCCTTTAACTGTTCCAGCCTGACTATGATCAGAAAAAGATTGTCCTTGGTTATGCAACCTACTGCTTGAGCTATTGTTCTGATCATTATTAGAAGCATCATTAGAACTTCCACTGTTTTCCACATCATTCGCCGGCTTCTTGGACCTCTGTAGTCTGTTTTGTGACTGCATTTTAATTCCTTCATTTATTGAATTCATTAATGCAGCCTGACTATGACTCTTGTTCAATTTTTCCAAAACTCTTACTTGATGAGCTTCATACTCATCCCTACTAGGATATATTTTTGATATAAGTAAGTCAAAGTTTGGATCAGGCCTCAGAGAACGTTTAGAAATAAGCTTTTTCCTGCAAGTAGGACATTCTTTATTACCTGATCTTAAGGCAGTTATAATACAATCAGAACAAAACCTATGTAAACACTCTTTTGTAGTCATTGTTTTCTTCAACATATCTAAACATATCGGGCACATAAGTTCACTATGTAAACTTCTTGGTGATACTGCTATTTCAGTATTATCTGTTATGGCCTCTTGTTGTGTTCTTCGTAGTTCGTACAGTGAAAGTTCCCAAGTTTTATTTAAACCAACTTGGTCGTTAGTCATATTTACTATCATAAATTAAGACATGAACTAAATAGTGATTAATAAGTAAATATTTAAATGTTTTTAGGTCCTACTAATCGGTAATGTTTAGACTAGCGGCAACATAAACAAAGAAACATAAGATAATGAAGTGCAGGTTAGGCAAATATCACTCAAATTTTTAAATTTTTCAAACTCTTATTTTTAAATTATTTGATTAATATTTATAATAATCTGCAACATCTAATAAAAAAATAAAGTCGGCTAGAACCATCCATTAACAAAGAGACAATATATTATTGTTTGTTTCTCCCGTAGTATTGAACGCACACTTGACTATTGAAAATTGTTATTTATATTATACACAACAAATCCTTTATTCCTTACTTAAGTTTCTTGAATATTTTATTAATTTAAACGCTTCTAATGCATAAAATTGAAAATTAATACAAATAATAGTAGAATATTAATTTGAGTACTTGTTATTAATTCCTATTGGTTTGTTTATCTTTATCATTTAATATTATTTGTAAAAACTCAGTGAATGAAAAATTGATTGCTTACATAATATTTTCATCCTGTGTTGTAAGTGGAAGTTCATTTATCTCCATTTGATAAATATCTTCATCCAATATATGAGTCACAAACCCATTCGTCATTTGACGAAAGTTCACGTACTTATTTTCAAAATTAACATATTTGGTGCTATGTATATTTAAATTGACCTGAAGGCCTTTATTGATAACCACCCAACTAGTGTTTAGGCAGGCTTGAATTTGTTTATCAATGAAGTATACAGCACTCTCATTTTCAAGGAAGGTTTGCCTCTCGAAGGTACGTTGATTTTGATGTGGAAGTAGATAAGGCAAACTATCTCTTCTTAACGAAATAACTGAGTTTATGTAATTCATTAGCATTGTACAGTCTCTCTTACAAATGTAAGCTACGAAAGAGAGAATAGATGCAATAACTGCATGGTAGAGATCTGAATGAGGCACACTTAATCCAGCTTGGGTTTTTCTCAATACATCATATTGAATATTCAAAGCAATTGATATTACAGACATCAGTACTAGAAAAACATATTTTTCTTCTAAACAAAGAATACAAGAAAGAATATAAACTCTAATAAGTATTTCTGTTTCTCCTAAAAAATTATTTATGCTGTTTACTACGACTTTGATCAGGCCATTTTTCATAGTAAGAAAGACAGTAGATAAACTTGAACTCAATAAACTTTCTTCGGGTAGTGACAATTTATAATCTGAATACTTCCAGGAAACATCAAAAATGATGGGTACTTGAAAAATGGAACGATTTTTTTTCACATCAGCAATAGTAATGATGATATCATATCCCAGTAATGCGACCTCCAAATCGTTTGAATTAATCATATTAAGGATTAGTTCCAGAGTGGTCGGAATGGTAAAAAAAAGATAATCAACTTTTTCATGGAATGTAATTGCATCCAGTAGTACACATGAAATATCGATTACTTCTCTCTTGTCGTTTGCATTTTGCAAAATCCACGTAGATAGGGCAAAAAAGGTCAGGCATCTTGTGTCACTATCCATTAACTTTTCCACACTGTATCTCATCCATTTCACTAAATTCATTACTAAAGCCTCGTTAAAATTCTTACTAAATGATTCATACAATTTTAAAAGTTTGTCAAAAAAAATAAAATCTGTTTGTACAAACCAATCATTATCATACATTATCTGGTTGCCAGAATCTATTAAGGAATCAATCTCTTCGGGATTTGTCCTGCATATGTCTGCCAAAGCGTTGAGAATGTGTGCCATGGGTAACTGGATAGGGATGAGCCCTTTTGGAAGAAGATTAAGTAGAGTATGTGATAGACTGGGAGAATTCCATACACGTGCAACCGAAAAGAACTGAAAGTAAGCACTGATGAGTTCGTCATTTGGATGAGTGCCAATCAAGGACTTGATGACTGATTTCAAGTTGTCATGCAGAGTTTCTTGCTCAGAATTGTAACCGACTTCGAAAAGAGTCACAAATCCTACTCCAGTCCACAATATTTGTTTCCAGTCTTCTTCTTCAAGTGTCAACCGTTCTAACTTCTTCAACACTTGCTCTTTCAGTTCAAGTACTTCTCCTTCACAAAATTCTCTTCTTACTTTCTCCCAGTACAAGCTATCCACTTCTACATCTTTTCCTTCCTCCTTTTTCTTTACTTTCTTTATTTTACGAAATTTGAACATTTTTTTTATAGTTCACAACAATTTTTCATATCTACCTGCTAAATGATCACAGTTAATTTAATTTTTCCAAAAGAATTCTTTTTTTTTTAAATAAAACGGAAAAAAGAGTAGAAAAGGGCAAAAACAAAGTAAATCATGTAATAGTTCCATGAAAAAGAAACAAGAGAAAAGGAAACAAAATAAATAAGTTTTTGTTCCTTCGAACAAAGTCGGCAAGTATAAAAAGTCTCTGGAAGGGGAATAGGTTAAAAGTTTGGCATCCAAGAACCCACTAATAGCCTTTGACGATGATATAATATTCAGTCATCATAACAGAAGGGAATCCGAGTACTCCATGAATCATTAGATATTGGACATTTCCAAAAAATAAACTATCTTTACAAAGAGGAAGGTTGTAATTTAGCAGTAGGCTGTAAAAAGTCACTGAAAGCTGAAATCCTATCCGTGAGACAAGCATAACTTGAAATATAGTGAGAGTTGCAGCAGGCTTACGGAAAGGTGACTATGTCTTCGGAAGTAAGGAGAAAAGAAGGCAAAGACTCTTGAGTCATTCACTGACGGAAGAGAAATTAAGGAGGTTAGATAAGAAATCTTAAAAGTTGGGATTGGGGTTTAAGGGTGGTAGAACCGCCACTCGTCAAGTTCATTCATTCAAGAAATTCATAAGGATATCAGTGGACCCCTTTATCTACGGCTCTCTCTAAAGAGGCAGTTGGAAAGATTTACGAAATTAAGAAAAACATGATCAAGTGTTTTGGATAAGTATGGTGATGAATCACTTCACACAAATGATCTGGTGATTTTTCTAAAAAAAGAACTTAAAAAAAGAGTACTTAGTTTGCCCATTTTTGTACCATATTTGATTGAATTAATTTTTCTCTATATTGGTGTTTGTTTTTTTTTTCTTAAAGAAAATTTTATGGGCGAAAATTTAACTTAGCGATTGCGAAATTTCCTTTCCCCTATTCAAGCAATGTAGTCACCAAATTTTTCCCAGAATATTACCAAATAATGGAAGATAGTTTCGCTATTTTGATGGTGTTTTACGCTTGGCCTGATGGTCAAAGTAACTGATTTTATATGTAGTCTGAACTGATGTTCGTTCAGTTTTCATTAGAAATTGAAAGTAAAATTTATTGTTGATAGAAAACATACTCCTGTTCTATCATTCTCATTATTTTCCATCCATTATTTAACTCAGTGGCGATGAATGAATTTCTTGAGACAGAATTAGAACATTATGAAATATCTTCAACGTTGAAATACTTCAAAACATTAACTCATAGTATTATGAAAAAAAAAACAACTAAGAGTTTTAAATCATTGAGGAATTGATATGATAAAGAACCCTTTGCAGGAAGAAATTTAATAGTGCCCCCATTTAGTCACTGTTTAAAGAAAATACTTTCATTTTTAAATAATTGGAAATTTCAGTTATTTTCAGGAAAAAAAGGTTACATATTCAATATAACATGTGGGATCTGGCGTATTATTTGTTGGGATAACTGCATCCATATTTTATGACAACCTAAATATTCTGTAAGGAGACAATTGTTGCAATGTATCAAAATTAAGAATCATACAATAAAACAGGAAGAAGCCGAGTTGATTTTGATCGTCTTCATATATTGAGAGGAAATAGAAACAACTCTGATCAAAAGTAATTTTGAAAATCTTTTTCAATTGAAAAAAATAATAATTGAAAATATAATTAAGCAAACTGGACCCATTGATAACCTACAACAGCACCACACAGAATTATTTTAACACCTACTCACCAATTTACTAAATTGACCACCCTAACATAGTCATTTGTTTCTTGTGATGTTATGTTTGTTGGTTTAACCTTACTTGGTTTGTTTTAACATGCTGTTTTTCATTATCACCTTCGCTTTGCTTCTATATAACTTTACTGCTACCATGTGCTGTGTAACTGGTGAAAGTCGTTCTTTGATAACCTCAGAGTTTGTATTTAATATTCCTTTGATCCTTATTTCAAGTTTTCTTTGAGCCTGTGATGTTGCTTTAATTCTTTTGGGAACCACCTGGTACTTGAGTTTACTACTAATAACCTTGCATACTATGCGGTTCATACAACTTTTAACTATACTATAGAATCATTAAAGAAAATATTTAAACCCGTTTCGCACCTTCAGAAAGCACTAAAAGGATCACTGAACATTGTTCAACTCACGCTGACTTCAAGGAAACATGCAAAAGTTAAATGTAATGTTGAGGTTATAAATACAACAATTTTTATGTGCAGCTACTTTCAGTTCATTCCAGTAATGACATCCTGCCCTCATAATGGTTTCTGTACTTCCAAGAACTGTGTTACTAACTGGAATGCAGCCAATGTGGAGCCTTCTAACATTGTCTCTCTTCCATCATGTTCAGCATTCAAAAACTGTGATGCCTAAACTCCAAAAGTCGTCCTACAAACTATTCCAGTTCTATAACAATTTGTTTTGTTAATCGTTTAATGTACATTTCGGTTATAGTTTGTTTTTACTATATTATACACAAAATAGTTTGAAATTACAAGTATGAATATAATATGTTTACTTCTCTATAGTTGTAAAAGATTTATGTATGTAACATTATCAATACGTTAACACTTTTCCAAATATATATGCTCTTCTTTTTTAATTTAGTTCTATTATAAATTCCTTTCAGCTTTTACGTTAATGAGAGTTCTTTGTTTTCCTTGATTAAATAAAGGATATCAATGAAACTTTTCAATACCACTATATTAAATAAAAAACAGACTCCTGATGTAGAATCAACGAGGTGATAAATAAATGAGTTACACTTTCCAACACCAGGGCAACATAAAAGCTGAAACCTTTGAAGTGTGGGTATTGTAAGTTAGCATAAAAAATATTAGATTTAAATCTTACCATTTTAGTTTTCAAAATCTAATCAAAATGACGGCTCAACAATATATTATTAACTTCTAAACAATTTTAGTTTCAATGGAAATCAGTTAATGATTTATTTTCTTTATCTGTATATCCGGCGGAATCATTAGAAATCTTTCAATTACATATTATTACATTTCTTCTACGTAAAATATATTCCATAATTTTTTTTATATGCAATATTATATAAGACACCTGTGAGTCAGGTAAAGTATGCGATTCGGTTCAAAATTTTCAGTGAATACAATTACGGTTATTGCCATTTATTTACAAACACATTTACATAACTTCACAGTGACTTACAAAAATTAATAGGAAATTTGTTATAAGTTGAAAGACAGAAGACAAAAATGATTGAGTTTTAAGATTAAATAAACAATTTAAGAAAACGTTTGGGAAATCAATTAAATAAGTTTACTTCATATAGTTGACGTACAAAGGAATCGTAGTATAGTTTGTCAACAATTCATGGCAGACAGGTTGGAAAGTTAGCTATAATAAATTACCTAAGTGGACTAACTATTGCCTAGATGATATTGTGAACTAAGTTAAATGTACTGTTGGAAGGGAAATTGGCCTGAGGCTTGAGGAGACTGTAAGGTGGGCAAAACACAGCTTCATTCTCTTAGTTTCAACCAACCAGTTTTCAATTATGTTCGAGAAAACGAAATGTTCTTGGTTGGGAATCAACACTATCGACTTAACTTCAACCCACCTTGACTTCTTCTCCCCCCTAAATTATTTACGAGGCGTTCTGTAATGGGGCGGAACATAATGGCCTCTTCTACCACCTCCTCGTCTACCGCCTCCACCTCCACTGCCCCCAACTTCATCTCCACCTGAAAACAAACAAAATCCGCTAAAATCTATAAACTAAATAAATAAATGAATCACATAAATGGAATTCGATCAGAGTTTCACCATGATTTTTTTTAAAAAATGATAATAAGAAGTCATTTTTTTCTGGAATGATCATTTTGTATTATGTGAACATAAATCCATACCGTTAAGGTATTATAAATTTGTAGGAGAGAGACATTTTCTTACGTCTGCTTAATATACCTGTACAATTACATCACATAAAAAAATGGAAATCATCAGTACATATAAAACTGAAGTTAAGGTAGACTTTAAAATCGGACACTCCAACAGAGCTTCTTTTCATAAAAAAAATTTTTAGTTTTCTTCATGCAAACTAGGTACTTACTAAAAAATTTACAACGGACTACTAAATAAGGTAAAACTTACCAGAGTAGTTACTATTAGCCAAGTCTCCATGCCTGACTCCTTGCTGATGATGACCCGGGATAATACCCTGTAAAAGTGGATATTCTAAGTATATAGAAAGAGTCTTTTGGAGGAGTGAAGTCGGCGGCAGCATAGTCACACTCGCACAACGCCAACCAACAACTGAAGATCAATTTTATTTTACTCAAAATGCAGTAATTTGTTTTGTTTTTATAATATATACTAGTGTGTTAGTGGGAGTGTATCAAAATGTTGTAAACACACTTTAAGCTATAATTTTTTATGGATCCCATCGAAATTATAAAGATATATAATTCTTGGTGTGGAAAAGAACATTATTTCTTGAGCCTTACTGAAGCACAGAAAAACTATGTTAGGTCAAATCGGGTACTAATTTTTCCTCCTTCTGGTCAAGGTCATTCTAAACCTTGAAAATTTGTATTTAATATTGTGCTCACAAGATATTAATTATATGATAAAAATTTTATGTGTTCAGGTTTTTTGTGACACGAAAATGGACAACATTTAAAAAAATCCAGAGGTAATAATGTCAGTTATTAGAAGTTGATTTATTTTGTAACTTAGAACAATAATCAATAAATAGCCCCATTTTTATAATGATTTTTAAATTCATTCAAATGATAAAAGAAAATTTACAAAAATTAATTGAAAAGGCATCAGAATACGTCATTCACTTTTCATTCAATTTAATGATAATCAATAATATATTCTAATTAATGTATTAATCTTACGTATGAGATATCGGGACTCTTCTTACTTCATTCGAGTGATAAAGCAATGATAATATTTTCGTTATGCATAACAGAAAGAAGATAGCTAAATACATTAAAATAAATAATTGATAAAACAAGTAATAAAACTGTTGTCAAATAGTTAGTTAAAACTTTTACTTATATTAACGCTGTCTAGACCACTGCAGATTTCTTATTGTTCAGTAAAACAATGTGCCCTTACAAACATGAGTACCACCGATTATCAAACAGTGGACACGTTTGTTTTTTCAACATCGGATTTCAGTATTTTTACTTTACTATAAGTAAAGTATAGTGATCGTGAAAAAATTCGATCTCGAGATTTTGACGGAATTACATGTTTTGAGGTCCCAGAGGTCGTTTTATGAGGTTTTTACGATGATGTCTGTGTGTGTGGGTGGGTAGGTGCGTGTGTTAGCATTGCTTGTTACCACGCTACGGTCCAGAATCTTTGATGGATCAAGTTGATATTTTACACAAAAATGGGCCCCATAAAGACGAAGATCCCTATTGTTTGGGAAGAATTATGCATGATGGGAAAGTCACTTTTTTTGCCAAAAACCGTTTTTTTTAAAAACATTTATTTCTCCTAAACTGATAACCCTAGAGTTTTGAAATTTTGACATTATCTTTGAGGTTACAAATGGAACAAACGAAAAATATATTCAGAATTTTAAAACAACAGGAAATATTTTTTTTTTTCAATAAAATGTACAAATTTTGACTTATAATTCAATCTCAAACCTTGTGAGAGCGATACAAGCCATACTGTTTGACGGACAAGAATGAAACTATGCCTATAAATAGAAAATTATGTGTGGAATGAGTTGAGATATTTTTTTTCAAAATTACATTCGCTCATGGGGCGTTACAGTACGATTTCTGTTTTCAGAAAATGTTTTTTTGACGCTAAACGGCTCATTAAAAAATAATGAAAATTTGACCAAAAATGGAACAAAAAATTAGCAATTCATAAAAATAAAATTCATGAAGTTTCAATTATGGGAAAGAGCAATAACGCTATAACAACTGTTTGTTTATCTTAGACTAAGAGATCACCTGCTATACTTGTCGAATTTTTTATATTTTTTTCATTGTTTACATTGACTTAGAAATTTTTTGAGCGATTCCATTGAGATAAAATTGATATTTATAAAGGAACATAAACTATTTAAATAGTTTATTGACTTATATGAGATGTAAGAGGAATAATATTGTGCAGGAAAATGATAACACACACTCAGAAAAAATTCGTATATATGTTATTTGACAAAAGGGAGGGAAAATGATCTTATTAAATACTAAGAAGCCATAAAATTCAAAGTATAATAATTCTGTAAAAAACCAAAAATGTAAAAGAAAATTCAAAATTGAAATCTTTCGTTTAGAGATCAATAAATGTAATTATCGTACATCTTTAATTATAAATCACCTTAAAACAACATTTTCTTAGCTGTTTATGATGTTTTTCAGAGAAAAAAAGGGTATTTTCCTGTTTTAAATTTGAAAATTTTACTTTAATATTCAATGTAGGATGTCAAGTAAACGATGTAAGAAATCCACTGGCTATTCGAACAAAAGCCATGTTCTCTTGTAGGAGAATATTTCGTATCAAGAAATGTTCACATGGGTTTTTCAAAAATGTTATTACTGCTGTAGTTATACCAATGAAATTATTTGCATCAGCTGTGTGATATACAAAAATAAGCTTATATATTGATATGTCCTTCAATCACTATCTCTACTACCTCAGGAATGAAAGACTAATAATCATATCCCATTTAGATGTTTACATTATGCCTAAAAGAGACGTTATATATTATATACTCATGAAATTTGATATTAAGTTACTTATAGTAAAGTTGAGTGTAGGCCACTCCAGATTTTTTTATAACTAGTTAGCGATCCAGACTTACAAACTCCGTGTTGAGCACCGCACAATTTATGTTCCCATTTATTTGCGTCTGAACCTTATTACATGAAAGATATTTGAGATAGAGTAGATTAATTACGACTAAGGATAAATTTTAATCAAATGATTACCGTTTCTGTTTTTTACTTTTCCATACTCAAATTTTCATGACTTCCCAAGAAGTTTTTCATTTTAGGGTTCATCGGTGGCTTAGTTCTTATTGTCAGTTGGCAAAAAAGTACTTTAGGTCTGTCAAACAGATCTTTGACCTCTACACATGCTACTACTATACTCTCATAAACTTATACAGTTAAGTATATTGCATTTTATACTTAGGAAAACATTTTAAGCAAAAACATTCTTAATTTTAAATTATAGCGTTCTACAGTTTACTAATAAATTGAAAATAACAGTTTAATTATGTCACTCACATCAGTAATAGGAATACAGTCATCTTGGAGAACTTCTTCATAATTACCGTAATCGAGAAATCGTACTACACAAGTTTTACTTGAAACACCAGTTACTTCAGCATTATAGTACTGAAAAAGAAAATAGTCATTTAGCACACAGTGTAGCGAATAAAACAGGACACTTGTGAAGATTGTGGTTACCATGTCATCCTCCCAGTACTTGGCCATGCACTTGTCACCATCCTTCCACTTCCACTTCTCAGTCTTGGGGTACTGGTTAAAGTCTTGAAACAAACCTACAAAAAGGAAAACCAACATCACCAATCTTAGGGGTAGGTGTAGGCTGACGAGTAGCTTGCTTGCATTTTATTACTAGAAGTTACAGCTTATCACCTTGGATATGAGACTAGACATTTCATGTGGGAGACGGGAAATCTTTTGCACACCACCATCCCCTCGGAGAGGACTAAAAGTAACTGTTGGTCCGACCTGAACGATGTCAAGTACTCATAAAAGGTTCCTACTCTAATAACCTTAAGTGAGGCACTTACTTGAATTCACTGCACGTGATGAACCCAATTCATGTACTTTGTCCCTCTGTTACGAAATAATAGATAAGCTACATTTTTACTCTCAAGAACTCCAGTTGATTAATACTTTCCATGGTTTTTGCTGAATGCAAAAACATATATGTGTAGTGTGGTCGTCAGATTGAATAAAATCTACAAATTTCTTTAAATACGGTCATTAAAACTTAAATAGCATTATAAATTATTTTTGAAACTCACACTATCTAATGTATGCTGTCACACAAAATAATGAACACACTACAGAGTATGAGAAGTTGTCGTCAACCTCTCTTGACCTACCGACCACTTTTTACAACGTTCTTGGCTTATCGCCCTCCAAGACAAAACAAGAACATTTGTAACCAAATCTAATATCTATAGAGTTACAAAAACAAAGAACTGTAAAGTATAAATACGATATCAACCATTGTCAGTTAATGAGAGGCTTGTCCTTTTTGTCTGTATGAATGCGTTGAAGATGATCACGGAGTCACGATGGTTTCATTGCCTCATTAGAAAACGTTTGATTGAATATGAGACACATAGATAGTTGTGTGTTGGTGGGCGAAGCGACGAATCTATATTGTAGGTAGTCGATTGAATATTGTCTACAAATCTTCTTCACTTTCGGCGGCATTACAAAAAATAAAATATCTGAATAGCATGGAACTAAAACATACAAAGCAGATAAGCTTCGCCAACTGATTGAAACTACGAGTGAAACCACCTTTTATTACGCATAGGAAACGGTCATGAGTTAACCGTCGCTAGTGATGAATGGTCGTGCTATTAGCCCTAAAAATCAGCCTCACTGAAATGAAAGGACAAGTTAGGCAGATTGTTAAACTGTTTTTTTCCTTGTTCACTCATCTATCGTCCAACACCCACAAATCGCTCCCCACCTGAGTTGCCGAATCGCTCACGTTGATGACTACTGCTGTAAAATATACAAACACTTGCAAACAGAAATAATTATTGCAAAAAAAACCCCACTATATTGACAACATCGTTGTTGTTTCCAACGTCACCGCTTACATGTATTCATCATTTATACTGCTCTAGGGATGGTTCTAAGGAAAGTTTAACCCATTTATTATTACCTCCCATTTTAGTTATGGCCAAGCCACTTTACAGGCTTTTTTCTATCACCCGGAATATTAAAGTTTACGCCGATTAATTTATTAGAATAGGAATCTTTAAAGGATTACCTGACATCCTACAAGCTGAACTTTTTTAATAAGTTTTATCCAAAACATAATAAAAAAGTAGTTGACATAAGTAGTCAGCCCTTAAAGTTTAATTTGAAATTGGAAAAACTGACAACAACCTGATACATTTATTCTCTTGATATTTATATATATCGAACAGTTAAAAAATTGCTTAGTGTTATATATATAATAAATAAATATTAATATATATATATATATATTATTATTATTATTGAAAATAACACCAAACTTAGAAGTTTCATAAGTTCCCTAAATAACACTTTCGTTGCTTCGTCCACACAGTAAAGTATATCTTCTATAGTCGACATGTATCATGCCCACCATTCATCTTCAGAGCATGAATGGTGAGCATTTGAAAATGACTGTAGCAAATATGCTTAACTGTGTAGATGAAATAGAGTGTCATTTAGAAGTTTGGTGTTATTTTCAATAATGTATATCCTAAGGAAGGACTGCTACAAAAATTTGCAAATATATATATATATATATATATAAATGATCAAACACAATATAAAAAAGGGGAAAAAAGTTTAAGATCTTTCAACCGTAACAAGCGGTCTTCGTCAGAGTCCAGTTGGGTTTTTGACTCTGACGAAGACCGCTTGTTACGGTTGAAAGATCTTAGTTTTTTTCCCTATTTCATATTGTGATTTGATCATTGATTGTTATTTCACGAGGTAAACTATAGCTACACGGTAAATTGAAAACCACACTTACAGTCAGTCTCTAATTTTCGGTTTAACCGTCATCAGGAGAGAAGAGATAAGGAACGCCAAGAACACTTGTGAAGCGACGGTTGGAGACGTTGCTTGCAAATGCGCTTGGCGTTCCTTATCTCTTCTGACGGTTAAACCCAAAATTAGAGACTGTAAGGGTGTTATTCTATTTACTGTTTACCAATGGTTTACTCCGAAACGTATATTTATACTAGATCTACAGAAAGAACAGAAATAAAAAAGATCACAGAATCTTACTACTATATTTCGACCAAGTCGTCATCAGGTAGATAGATAAAGAAATAATCACTCTGGAGATAGACGACGAATCACACCCGTCTTCGGAGAGACTCACTTCTTTATCTACCTACTCAATAACGATGCGTGTTGATCAAACGCATAAGAATAATTACCCAGTACGCTTAATTGTGGGTTCGGTTGGTTCGGACTCATATGGCTTGCCCAAATAGTTAGTGTTTTGAACACATTAATTGGAAAAATTTCTGGGAGCTATATTAAAAACAATGTTGATTTAATTGGTAAATAAAAAAGTCTCAACATGAATAAAAATTATAGATTGATTTGCTGTACGAATTTGTATAGATTGTATTTGTATTGTATAGATGTATTTATATAGATTTTGTATTAGTATACAATTTGTATTTGTATAGATTGATGTATTGATTACCAATGCACCTGTAACTGAACTCTTGAGCTTATAGTCTTTTTTTTCCTATTTATTATTTTGTTTTAAACATTGATATATATAACTATCTTATTTCAGCCAGATAAATTCTACAGTATTTCCCCTTTCTTGAGGTTTGGTCCCGTGTTCTAGATTTACTTCATGTATATAACTGGATTTAATATATACATAATTAGATAACACATAGTTTGCTAACCTAACGTATTGGCAGACATTAAAGGAGGTATAAGTGTTTCTTTAAAGAACTCCGGTATATTATGCATTCCAGGAGGTTTGTATGAATTGCCACTGTGGTTTCTGGGGTCTCCATAAGAATGCCTTTGACCTAAAACAAAAGAAATAACTTATTAATTACAAAACAAGTAATATATATAATTTATTAAATACCACTTAAAAAGCATAAATAATTTAAGTATTTTTAGCAGACCACAATGAAAAAACATTATTTTTTTATAACCTAATTGGCTCAAAACTTTTAAAAATATCATTCAAAGTCAATTAAGTATTTTGGAATTGATGAAATTTTAAACTATGTATTCTTAGTTCAAGGAGATTATTTTAAAATATACCATGAAATTAATTTAGAATATTGAAAATAACTACAATTGTATCAATACGGAAACGAAGTATTGATGTACATATCGAAGTTTCTCATTTACTGAATTTAGGTACACCTAGTGCAGTTTATTGAAAAATCCATAAATACATATGAAACGTCTATTTTAAAAACATGATGTTAGGATTACTGAAAACTTAAAACACATTTTTTATAAGGACTGACTTCAAATCTCTTTTGAATGAGTGTAGTAATTTATTATGGTTGATCATTTTTTAAATTATATTCTTTTTAGTAAAGAATTATCCTGAATAATATTACTTAGTTAATTGGTTGGAAGATAGTTTGGGTGAGCAAAAGTGCACTATCTTAGTCACTCGTTAAATATCCTTCTCTAACGAACTTTTTGGGTAAGGCAAACAATTACTGAAACTTTGTTTTCAACCATAGAACACAACACGAAACTATATTCTAAAGTGCTACTATAACGGTGTTGATTTATTTCAATTGTTGTTTGAAAAAAATTATTTCTTACTACTTATAAATACAATTATATAGTAGCTGAAATACAATTAAAATAGAAAAACACATCGTACCGTAAATCTATGTGTTAAGTAATGGCACTCACAGCCCTTGAAACAATAAACAAGAATAAAATTACAGAAAGCTTGAACAACTATATCTTACCATGGCCTATTCAAGACAGTTTTAAAGACTGTCAACTTAAAAAAAAAGAATGCGTTATTAAATTATCTTTCATTATAACATAGGATTTAAAAGATAACGTAAAAATATTTTTCGATAGTATTAGTTTTGCATTTATTGTTGTTCTTTGTACTTTCTCAACTTATTAACACTGCACTATGTAAGCCTAAGTTCGGCAGATGAGTGGCTTTCATGTATACTCATCAACAACTTCTTTTTTTTTTTACTAAATTTATAGTTTGCTTTAATAAACATATACAGCTACTTTCCAAAACCATTCCTTAATGAAAGACCATCTCAATAACTAAAACAGTTATTTATGTAATTTATTATATTTAAACTGGTTGGATAATTCATAAAATAACTTTATATAATTCATTCAAAAAAAGAAATACAGATTATTAGCTGCAATTATGATATTTTTTAAACAGGTAACACTGACTTATAAGGTAAATAAAGGCTTACTAAAAATGTCGTTCTTGTGGGGATGGTGGAAGGAGTCGTAGAAAGAGGTATTACGATTGGGGAGGACATTGTCTAGAGAGGACTTAGCTGGGTCGGACTTATTGTTGAACTGCGTATAGGGTAGACTATTATTAAAGAGAATGCTGGTACTGCTGGGACTAGGGCGAGATTGCTGGAACCTGGGCGCCTTCTGGCTATCTGCAACACATTAAACAGCCATCAAATTACTTCTTTCCTACCTTAAATGGGTTAGCTATAGAAATATTCATACACTTTGTAATTATTAACTAACACATCGTACCGTAAATCTAAGTGTTCAGTAATGGCACTCAAAGCCTTTGAAACAATAAACAAGAATATAAGATTTCATATATTCTTAATATTTATCAATATAAGATCAAATAAATATATAAACTATCCACACACACCTTATGAGGGATGTAGTGGTTTTTATCTTGAAAGCATATTTTCCGCCATTGTTTCACTGTATGCCATAAAATTAAACTAAATTAACCATATAGCAAAAAAATTAAATCGGTAATAAACAAAATCGGTACAACATCTTATTTACAACAACAACAATAACAAGAGTTACCTGATAATATAAATAATAAACATTTCCAGGTAACTAACATTACCTCCTAGTTATATGGGAATACAATAACAAAAATCACAACGTAACCTCAGGTACATATATTATATACTAGTTACATGAGAATACAGTAATAAACATCAAAATGCAATCCCAGGTAATTAATATTATTTACTATTTACCTGGGAATTAATACTTGGTTACCAAAAACTAAGAGGCCCAAATTTTTTATAAGTACTCTTTCTTCAAAAAAACTTTGGTGGTAACTAGCTTATTGACAACACATCTATGTAAACTTGAGAGTCTGGTATCATCTTCTTTGTTTTAAAGGATATGCTCGAAATTGACTTCCTTTAAGCTCATTTCTGGGGCAGCAGCAAGGAGTCTATGTCGTCCTTGCAAACTGATCAAGCCTTATGCCTTCCTTGATAGTTTCTTTGAGCTTCATGATGATCCTAGGACTTCATGTTTTTGTTATTATTACTATACTTGATGACTGTCTCAAAAATCTGGGTGTAACAGTGGACAGGAACTGTATTTTCAAAAGCACGAGGATAGAGCCGACAAAGGTATTGCTATATTTTTAAAACGACCTACATCCATTAATAGAGTCTACATTCAAGATTTGTTGACCACATAATACTAAACTTTTGCAAAACCTGTGATGGAGTATAGCGTAGAAGTTACTAACTTAGAAATGAACTTCCTGATGAACATTCAGGAGCACTACGTCAAGGGAGAAAATGGGAAGAGTATTGAAAAATCTTTACCGAGTGCATTCCACGTCCTGTGACTGTGGCTGCCTTCCACCAACCACGATTACCTACAAACTTATCTCCACCACATTGACATCAGAGAAACTGACCAACACCAACTTTTACGAGACGGAAGCATCGATGGCAATCACTTAGATGTATCTACAACAACCTAACAAAAAACCAACGATTCATTTATATATATTCACTACAGCAACACTGTTGGTCTCCAACCGTCTCTGAACCAGTGCGCTTGGTTTCTCTCTCTTATCTCTCCTGAAGACCGTTCAAACCGAAAATTAGAGACTGTAAGTGTGTTCTTTTGATTTCTCTATGTTTCTTTGTCTATATTGAACTATATATATACACTTAAAATAAACATAGAAACAAACGTAACAAAGGACCCACTTTCCAATATTTCGATCGTTATGGCGGTAGAAATATAGTTTCTTTCTATGTGCTACAGTTTATTTTAAGTGTTATCAATCCTTCTGGATCGCATTTCGTTTATTACATATATATATGTCCACTTGGGGAGCAGGCCTTCTTTTAAACATGTCTCATTAAATTGCTTGCCTATTTTGATCCTTTCGTATTTTCTAGATACTTTCTCAAATCTTATTAACGATTTCCACTGGCAGGGAAGAGTATAAATTAGCTCGCCAAACGATTTTCTATTATAATCCATTATTTATTACTTATGCCTACACTGTAATTACACTACTCTATTGGAAAAAAAAAGTAAAAAACAGACTAGTTTCGGTTATTCAACAACCACTCTCAATGTAAAATCTATAAATAATATGTATAACATCTAATTAGAATTGAAAGGTTAAATTTAGTATATTTAGTGATATATATCACCAAATATATATATATATATATATATATTGGAGCGAGGGTCTCCAACCGTCGCTTCACAAGTGCGCTTGGTGTCCCTTTCTCAACTCTCCTGATGACGATTCAACCGAAAATTAGAGACAGTAAGTGTGTTTGTTCCTTAGTTCTGTGTTTCTGATTCATCGTGAAACGTATATATATATATATATATATATCACTAAATATATATATAACACTCGAAACCATACAAGTTTTGGCGATGCGAAATTATTTTATTCTCAAGAGGGAGCATTGGATAAGAAGATTTATTTATTTTCTAAGACAAGAACAGAGTCAGAGCAGGAGCTGGAGAGAGGAAAATACTTTCGAGTTAGTTTTTTAAAGTTCAGGCCCTTCAGTCTGGCTCATAGTTTGATATATTAATTTGATGACACAAAAATAGATCTTTTACAAGAACAACAAATGCAACTGGACTATAAAACTTGGAAAAGGTTAGAGATTTCTCCTTCGAGAAGTAATTATTAATGATTTGTTTCCTATAAAAATCTGAATTACTGATGCGTACTGTGTGCGGAAGACTTGTTGGTTTTCTTGCCAGCAGGCCCAGTGCCGATGGCATGCGGAGGAGGCCTACTGTTGCTCAGGTCTTTATTGTTGTAATTTCTAGGCCCTCCTCCTCCTCCCCCTCGACCTGCCCCTCCAGAGGTCGCTACATTCTCTTTCTCTGCAACATAAACATCACTATAATGTATCCACAGCAGGACGTAAATAAATAATAATCCTCAATATGATTCATCTGTTTCACTTTAAAAATACACTGAAGTATTTCATTATAGTTTGAACACATAAGACTTTCAATCACTTTTTTCAACGTTTTTGCTCAATCATCAGTCCCCATAAAATTATTCAATATTTCAAAACTACGAAATAAAAGTTTATGATACCAATTAGATAAAACAGAAATGATTCGAGTTAATTACCAGTAGTTTCTAAATAATATTTTTGACATTTCTGTTGATCCCAAAAATGTATAAATACTCTAATTTAAGAAGACTTTAAAAAAGAAATTAAAAAAAAAAACTGTATACATTATTCAGAGAGCAGGAAGATTCCTCGTTATCTTTCACATTTAAATCAAGTTTATCAGACAAAACGTTCAAATATTACTTTTGTCAGTAATAAAACAAAAACGTTCAGTTTTAATTACTCTAACTAATTCTGAAGTAACATTTTATTAAAAGCAAAAAAAAATGCATATAGTGGTGGTTGAAAACGAGACTTAGTTACAAAATAGGGAAACAAATATTGGTTGTAGACAAATATACGAGGTGTGTAAATAAAGTAGTGAGACTGATGGTTTTTAAATTTTCTATTCAAATATAATTACAATGTGATATTGTCACCTTCAAAATAGTTCCCTTCGGAAGCCACACAGCGCTGGAGACGGTCCTTCCAATCATTGTAGCATTGCTGGAACTCGGATTCTGGAATGGCCTTCAGCTGTTTGTATGTTTTGTAGTGTCCCGAAATGAGTTCCCTTGAGGTGATTTTTCAATCTCGGGAAGAGGAAAAAGTCACAAGGACTCAAGTCTGGTGAATAAGGAGGCTGAGGAGCAACAGGAATGTTTTTACTGGCCAAAAACTCGTTTATTGAGATGGCAGTGTGACAGGGCGCGTTGTCGTGATGCAACACCCACTTGTCTTTGGTCAAAATGTGATGAACGGAGGTGTGATTCAAATTCAACTGTTCCCCGATCATTCTGACTGTCAAGCGTCGATCTGAACGCACAAGGTTCCGTACTCTGTTGACATTTTCATCGGTGTTTGCACTTGAAGGCCTTCCGCTTCGTGGTTCATCTTCAATCGACTCTCTTCCTTCTGAAAATTCCTTAAACCACCGAAAAACCTGTGCCCTTGATAAAACACGTTCTCCATAGGCCTCCTGAAGTTTTTCAAAAGTTTCGGTTGCATTATGTCCAAGTCTGAAGCAAAATTTGATTGCACACCGCTGCTCAACTTTGAGGTCACTCATTTTTAAAACACTCAAGAAAAAACCATTTCACGAAAACCAACGCTACGGACAAACAAATGACTGTGGCGAGTTCAGATTCATACTGGAGGCGCATCACACGTGCACCTGACGCTACTCAAGGCCACGCGTCTCCAGCGTTGCCAGATCGAAAGCGACGTTGCCAGTCTCACTACTTTATTTACACACCTCGTACGCTATTGTCCGTAGTCTTTTGTGTTTTGACTATAGCCTTCACGAAATCCATTCCTGGAGAAGTAAACCAGTAAAATAACTGTTTAAAAATGCAGAACTGAATTCAACTTAAAATGCTTTTCACGTTATTTTAGTATTAAAAAAACTACTTCGATAATAATTTATCATTAATTTTCAACAATCATATAATGGATTTTAATATTTAATATAAATAAATTAAAACTATAATCAATAAAAAAAACATTAATTAATTGTTTGAATTTCAAAATTGTTTATACTAGATTCCAGAATTATTTAAATTAATAAAGATTTCGTATCTAGGTTTTCTGAATTTGGGTGCCGAACTGAAAACGCAAGCTAAACATCTCTCCACTCACATAGGCAAAAATGTATATTCGTAAATAAATACTCCAGATTTTCAAAAATTTCGAATTATTTCGTTTTCAGAGGGGGAGAAAAATAGAATGATGAACTTCTTCACTCTATTGTATTCCTCAAGTCAACAGACGACGATGTTTCAAAATTATTGAAAATCGCGAGTCTGTATTTTCTTCTTGGTTTTACAATAAACACATTACATTAAAATCATTGTTCAAACCACAGAAAGAAATTCAGAAATGGAACTAAAATTATCAACCAAGTATCAACCCTCGTCACAATAACAAGATAAATAAGAGCATTTATTATACTCATAATTTCGTTATGAAATGACAAGGAAAAGGAACAAAAGGCTAGCCAAGTCAGGAAAAACAAAGGAATTCAGGAAAAAATAAGTAAAACACGATCTATTAGTTGTCAATCTCGGCAGACAAGGCTAACGTTTTCGTTAATAATGAGTCTAAATTGAATAAACCATTGATAATGATCATAGTATTTGATAAGTTAAATTTAATATATGAAAACTCGATAATATTTCTTAAAATCGACCTTTCATACGTTACCATTTTAGCTTCTGACAATTCATGTAAAGGTTCCCATTATTTATATGCAACAATAAGGCACTACTTTAATTACGGAGTGTGAAATTTTTCTTTTAATTATAGATCATTGATGTGGTTTGACATACCGTTTTAATGATTTACCAATCTGACATATGGATATTTTATGACTTTCATATCCAGTTTTCTAAGAGAGAATTGCAAATTACTATTAAAAATAACTATATTAAGGTCAAAATTACGAGCAAGTCTAGGAAATGTGTCAAAAAATTCATGATATGGTAAAACTATGACATTTGACATTAAACAGGTTTCTGTTACTGTATTTGATACGGTCTTTTTTTTTTTAGCACCATTTATTTATTTCTTTCCTTGGCTTTTACACGCCTCTTATAATACCTGTCTTATTTCCCTTTTCTCTCAATATAATAGCATATATCTGCTTTCTCTTGTTAGTTCAAGTGAGACTTTGACAAAGGCCACGTTTATATGCATATATATATATATATATAAATATATAAATTATATATATATATATATATATACTCGCCAGCATTGGAATATAGACCCCAACCTAACAAGTTCGAGAATAAACTGATGAAATCCACACGATATATAAGCACACTCAGTCAATAAACTTCGTATTCATCATATCTGCAGTACAATCCAATTTCAGAGCGTGGCTACAACCTTGAGTGTGGACGGCACAAGATACGATTCATTCTAGGTACAGCACTTATTCTCCGAATGAATAATCATAGTTAGCAAAATAGCATGCCTCTTAATAAGTGCTACAAGGCACAGTTTGAGGCTCCTTCCCAGTAATGAAACCCATACCAGAAGCTCAGGGCTTCTTAGAAAATGCTTATTTAGTTGCTGGGCACCGGATCAGCAACTTAGTTTAACCTGATCATATTTTTTTATAATCATGTGTCTACTGTTTTGTTTAAGATCGATGTTATTTTTACATAAATTTTATTTAACTTTACATATTATTTGTAATGGTTTTATTAGTTTCGTTATAACGCCTAGCTTTAATTTAAATTACTGTTAATTACAGTTGCAGTGCACTAAATGGTCACCTCCACTACTCACTAATATTCCACAATTAGAGCGACGCAGGACTCACCCTGTTTGACGGGGAGCTTGTAGTGCAGGAAGTCGTAGAGCGACACTGCTGACGGCTTGTGCGGTTGGTCTTCTTCAGTCTTTTTCCGCCTACCCCCCTCCTTGTCCTGACGACCTCCACCCTTTTCTTCATTTCCTCTGTTGTTTTTCTTCTGTGAAATCATTAACAACACTAATTAATTTCCCACTTGCTAATGACTTCATTAGAATAATTGAATGTGTTAAGTGAGTTAGTTAGTGTGTTGAGTGAATAACACTACGTTACTCAGTCAAATGTTAAGAAACTATCCATAACCATATTTAAGTATTTATTATTTATAATTATCTGTGTTTTTCAACTTCTCCAATCGACATATAAAATCATTCATTTAAAACTATTAAGCAGCACTATCTAATGGAAGGAAATATTCATACTCTTTCCTCTCAGAATTATTCCCATATACTCAATTCAATTTAAAAGAAAAAAACTACACTGAAACATTAAAAACCTGTACTCAGATTTAATGAAAAACATTTCCCAAGTAATATAAGAAAGGAAAGGTTTAAAATTTGAAATCTTGTTCTCTTATAAGGCTATTAAACTTGTCTACAAGTCTACTAACTATGCATTAAATATAATACCTTAAAATTGTCTGAAGATGTAAATGTAAAAAGTACTCCAAAAAAAAAATTTTTTTTATGAATAAACAAGTGACGACCAAGGTATATCCTTTAAGCTGGTTGTTTGTAATCAGGATATAATTTTCATTTGTAACATGAATTGTCATATTATCGTTGCTTAATATCCGTTTGACACAACTCCAAAAAGACTTTTGGAGCCAAGTGCTGCCTAGCGGTAGCTTCTAGTGGTTAATATCGAAGGATGGAGGTTCAAATCTTGATCGTTTGATTGAACTTCTTACTCAGAAGACAAAGTATGCACTCCAGCCCTTAGGGAGTACGTAAAGATAGTAATCTCCAACCTGACGATGCCCAGTACTTGTCAAGAGTTTCTCAATACTAAATAATTGATCTCTCAATAAAAAGTAGGTAAAAATGTTTTCACTCTCGATTTAGAATCAACTTTGTCATTTGGCTCATCCAAAACTAAAATGGCTACTAAATAACCATTGAATATACTTTCTGCACCAAGATTAGAATGGATGGTACAATTACATATGTGAGGACACTGAAGAAAACTATAGCAGTTTCATTCGCTGAGGAAAAAAAAGTATGAATTAAGTCTTTCTCCAAATAAGAAATAGCATGTTTATTAACCCTCATTTGAGTATTTACTCCAACTTTGGGACATGTTAAAAAGTTAAAAAAAAAATTAAAATGAATTTTCTAAAAAATATAAATGGTACCTGAAGAGCTTTGAGAGCCCGCTTGACGTCGTTTTTGGCCTGTTCCAAGGCTACTTCGGCTTGCTGTACGGAGTATCCTTCTTCGACAATCAACAACACATTCCTGTCAACCAGCTGTTTCTGCCCACCTCCGAACACCTTTCTCACGAACTTACGAGTAGTGGCCTCAGCAATTAGACCACGTCTTTGACTCTCAAACTCATCGTCTTTACCCTCTTTTCCTGGGCCTCCGAGGGACTGTCAACAATAATGCCACATTACATTCTCAAAGTATCTAAGGTCCAGAAGAATAAAAAACTCTTTGCCTGTTTATATTGCTCAGGATAAATGATATAATACGTAGAACAAACTCATTCATATTAATAAAACAAAACTTATCTAAACATGTATGTCCTTAATCGAAATCATTTCCCGCATATATCTACATGAAATATTGATAGCTATCATTCTCTAATGTCTACTGGAGTTATTATCCGAAAGTTTTCATTACCATTTGTATAATTTTACAAATTTTCTTTATGTCCCATTCCCCTAAATATAACTCACTTATTACTACGTTTACATTTTAATATTCATCTCTCAATGACTGAAGATATTCATTGCTGAAAAGTTAAAATTACTTTTACTCGATGTTTTCATTTTGATCGAAGTTGGGCTTATAATGGTCAGTGCGCAACCTAATGGCTCAAAAAAAAAAAAAAAAAAAAAAAAAAAGGAGAGTGGGCATTGGCTAGACAAAAGTGAATAAAATAGTTTTAGGGCTTTAAGTGTCAAAAATTGTCACAAACCTTAATATATTAAGAAAATGATTCCTATAATGCGAGCATGACTCTCTGAAAAAGAGATGTGACAGCTTGTTTAAAAAGTACAATACTCTGAAAGGACATGAAAAGTGAAGAAGGATGAAGAAAATTCCACTAATTATGAGGAAGCGTGGAGATGTAAATTGAGACACAAACCATAAACACCTCAACAGTGAGAGAAACAACTGACTACAAGCAAGTCTAGATCTCTTTTAGCTTCGGTCCAGTCAATCTTCATTATGGACATAAAAGAAAACTGAATGAATGTGTAGGAAACGATTGAGATTACATCAATTTTCGACTCGTTTCATTTGATTTCTTCCAACTTAAAAAAAAAACAACTTTTTGTCATTTTATATCACAGCTAATTAAAACTTACACTGAGAAATATTATCAAAATGATAATTTCAATCAGTTTCAATAGATCCAAAATCAATTTAACACACGTGCTCCTCACTGAATTTACTTCTGAAGAAGAAGAAAATTTTATCGAATTACCCAGTGTTAAGGGCTTGAGAATAAAATTTATCAACATGGAATAAACAGATTTTCAGATTTTGGGAAAAGATGAATATCTCTTTCGGAGTGATAAATCTCAGCGGATTTTAATTCCATTTTCGACATAGTATTTTCCCAAAGCTCGGTTTTTGGTGACAGCTATTTTAGAAATCAAGTATCGATCAAAATTCAACGAGGAAAAGGAAATGACACTGGGGTGACAGTGTCCAGTTTGATTTCAGAACCAGATAAAGCCTGCAGTGAAATACAGGCTCATCTTTCCCATCACCATCTTAATTAGAATTATGTACTAATTTCACTTGAATACTGAGATTTACTGAATTACATAATAACAAATTATCTTATTTGAAATACTGAAATGAATAGTACAATAATACAGGTGCCGAGCTTTATTTATTTGTATTATTCATTAATTATAAATGTAAGGGGCTGTGGATAATTTTTATCGAAAATAATTTGGAAAAGTTTGGGTACAACATGCGAACTTTTTATGACGAAATTCTAAAGAATATTTAAGATAGTTATTAATTCATTCGTACTTTCTTTCTGGAATTACTGAAACAGGAACTGTAATTTCAATTAATACACTGTTAATATTCTTTTAGAAAATCATTCTATATATTCACAAGACATTTTGCAAACAATGTCACGCATTATTATTTAATTATCACATTCTATATATAACAGGATTTCGCAATAAACACGGGAAATGAAAATCAGAATCTAAACCACAGTAGGAATAAATCAGTCTTCTTCAAATAAAATTGACTAAGTACCTTAAAATCCTTTTCATACAGGTTAGTGGGATTAATAGGTTGCCCAAAAGGTATCCAGGGAGGAGGGCCACTGTTTCCATCGTACCTGTTCCTTGTATGCTCTTGCAATGACTACAAAACAATACGATTAATTGATACAGTTTACAATTATAAAATTCAATAATGTTTAACTTACTCTGTCCATTTCCCATTTGTGAAGAAGATGGGAAACAGCTCCACCAAGAAACACAACATTATCTTTATTGAGAAGAAAGTATCCAGAAACTATTTCTATCTCCCCTTGGAGCTTTAGTTTCGTACCATGAGCAGTATCTAAGCTGTTAACAAGTAATGTGAATTCCAGAATACCAAACAGAACACATTAGTTAAAGAATTAATACCTACTTAACACAGTCGAGCTTTTCATTTTCGACGACTCGACATGCTTGAGTCCCGTCGTGAATTGTTAGCATCAACCACTTGGAGCCATCACGGGATTCATCACTTGTTTTTGGCGCAGCGATGTTTTTTATCTTTTGAATTTGAACAATAAATGACCCACTTATCTGTACATAAAACAAAATAATTATTCAATATAATAAAATGAACCTTAAAAAGTACAATATTCAATGTACAAGTGTTCAGAATGTGTCAGAAGGCCATATGAAGGGAGTAGATTTCTTTAACAGGAGTTAAAAACTTAAGTCAATAGGTAAATGGTTCGCAGAATTAATATAATTAAAAACTTGCTTAGGATTAACGCTGTCCAGTTTGCATTTGTCTAAAAAAATTCTTATATAAATAAACAAATAATAAAATGAGTGAACAAATTAACAGGAGATTTTGTATAATACAAAACAATTCATATATATTACCTTATCACACTTAATCTTGTTAACATCAGGAGGAAAAGCATGACCACCGAGTTCACGTAAATCAGACTGGAACATACACATTATATGCACCAATTCTTATTTTAAAGCAAAAATAAAACAAACGAAATATTCCAAAGTTAGTTTAACTTACATCCAGAGCCTTCTTTTTAATCACATTTTTGTCGGTAATGTTACCATTGTCAGTAACTTTATCCCATCCTTCTTTTGATAGGAGCCTGAAAACATCCAGAAATCCAAATTTGACAAACGAAAACGTGAAGCTTTTATGGGCAAGAAATATTAACAAAGGTACGATAAAATTAGTCACAAACTATCCAGAGAAATACCGAATTGAGTTTCTAATTTTTTTTTGTAATTAAAAAAGTAATCACTTCTACTAAGTTACTTACCATCCTTCCAATTTTAAGGCTTCTATCGGATCCATTATCACCTTAACCACAAGGGATACATTTGACTATATCAGGTTGATTAACCTTACTTCAGGGAGGTAAAGTTAGGTTACATCGACTAGACTGAAGCCGTCCCCTCTCCGATGCCTTATGCATTAGTACCGTGAAACAAACTAGGATTATGCGGAGATAGTAATATTTACTGCCTTTTCCCAAAATAATAATGTCTAATAAGTAGCTATGTAATATATTCCTTCACTCATTGTTTTATACTTCTAATATTGGATCTTCAGTCAAACAAAAAATGTTGCATTAAATCAATAATGGAAGTTAACTGTCGGTTACATTGATGTACATACTTAGTAACTTACCAAAGGTCGCTGATTTCATTTGACTCTTAATGTTAAATCCTCTCAAAATTTCCTCTAAAACTTCGAATCCTATTATAACTAAGGAACTATTTTAGCAACTATTACGAGACATTTTAAAATTACTAGCTTGTATTCTAAAAATAAACTTAATAGTTTATGTTGACTAAATTTATGGATAACTTAACGGTTAATGTAGAATAAACAGTGTTATATTTCATATTTAGAGCAACTAAAATTTTTTATCTTCGATAAACTGACTTGAGAATCAAGTGGCTCAAATAATTATTTATTTTCTTTATGTTTGGATGGAAGACACTGAACTCTAAAATCTCCACCAACTGAATTCTAAACTTTATGACTTCTAATTCGTGTATAATTACTCCTTTTCGTTATAGTTACTCCTTTCTGTAATATAATTATTCATCATTACTGTACTTCTCAATTTGAAATCTAGAGTGTATTTACTCAAAGCTATTCTCCCTGCACTGGCACAAACTCACAGAAACATTCCAAAAGTTTTTGTTACCTGGGCGATCAGTTATAGGCTGCACTTTCTAGCTCGATCAAAATCAGTAGTGCTTACTATCTTAATAATATGCTCTACAATAATGAACTATAATAATTACTGAACAAAATAATTTTTATATATAAAGTTCGTGAGTTTGTTTGTTTGTTCACCCATTTTCCGCGGAGACAGAAACCTGATTTTAAAAGATATTATTTATTACCTGAATAATGTCAAATAAAAGAAAATTATCACTATATTCCAAAAATTGGAGCTAGGATAGCAAGTGTTTTGCGTGCTCGCCGATGACAATAGCAGAAAATATTAAAAATAAATGTAACAAAACAAATATTTTTAATTTAAAATTTGCGAAATTTAAACTCTGGTAAATTCAATCTGTCTCAAAAGAAATCTAAGCCATTAACTAGTGATGTTTAACGAATTAGTTTGTCGACTTCTTAAGCAGGATTTTAAATGATAATTGTACATCCTTTTTAAATCATACTTCAAATGATAAATTATTATTCTTTGAAAGATGTGAAGTTAATTTTCTTATAAAATGACTAATTTAAATTAATTATTTATTTATTTTACTAGCTATTGCATATCACACGAAGTAATTCATCATAATCACGTAACCACTGTAGTGGTCAAGGTTCGTATCATATTGGTTGCTTTTGGCATGTATTGGAACAAATCCTCCTATCAACCCACATACAAAGCAGACATCATAAAAAAAATACCAAAATTGATTCAGGGACGGTCTAAAGTTAATCCACCATGATCAAAACGTTTCATGATAACTGTTCTTTACTTGTATTTTGTACTTACTTCGTTTTTTAAATTTTTGAATGAAAGTTTTACCACTTTATGAAACAACTGTTTGTTTCAAAACTTCCAATATGTTCCAACTTCAATTAATAATGGAGTGATAGGTGATATTACATCGTAAAATCAAACAGGGCGGTCTCAACAAGCTCAGATATTTGGATAGCAAACAAACTGGAAGTGTAGGGTTCTATTAAGCTTTTTAACGTAACTAAGTACTGAAAAATTTTAATGTATAGAACATGTTTAGTCGAAAGAAAAACTGAAATTGTTACAAAAACAAGGTTCAGACCAAAAAGTTCTTTTGTAATTTCTAGGGACATTTAACATGTTATTATTTCTTTAATAGTAAAGAATTTATGAAAAATATTTGCTTAGGTTTAGAAGGTAATGATAACGAATAGTCCAAACCTATCTTGATCTTAAATCAATATGAATTTAAATTTGTAAAATGGATACAGATCCTCATTTAGTACCTAAATAAATAACTTAAAACCGGGAATCAATGTCAAATAATTCAAGTCAACTTGCAATAATGCTTTTCAATACTAATCTGCCATTCGTAACGGCCAATTAACATTAGAATTTTGAGATTACTGTTCAAACATTTTCGATAAATGTCGAAAATAGATAGATATAATATGATATCTTACATTAAAGAAATTTTTTTGACTCATATACCAATATACATATAAGAGATCTCTTGATTGAACTAATTACGTTTTGTTTTTAAGATGTAATAACTGGCCTAATATGGAGGCTCAGAAATCTAAGATAGAATTATTGTTTCTTTAATTCCTTAAAAGTCAATAATCAATGATTATATTCTTTTGGTCATGCCGATCATTTTTATTGATAAGAGCGATCATTATTTAAATTTGTTTCCTTCAGACGTCAGTGTTTGTTTTGTCAGGCGGATTGAGCCTAGAATATTCACTACGTGACAAAGAATTACAGCCACTCAACGCAATCATCGCCCATACATTTAACTGCATTAGAGACACTTAAGTAATTTGTTGCTACAGACACCGGCTAGGCCTGTTTACATGTTTCTCTAATAATCTTTAATTCGACAAATAACATAACTGCGTTCTGACAATATGCCACTCTAATACTTCAAAAACTTCAGTTTTCATCATCTGGTTAAAACAAAAAACAAATGTTAATTGTTGCCGAAGGTGAAATCACAAAACTTTTTTGATTTATTCTCACATACCTTGATATTATAACTAGTCCTGGTTGATGTTTTCAAAGAACCCTTTCGATAGTATCATAAGATACCCTCTATTCCTCACTAACAGTTCTTTCTATATGCCCGTCACCTCGTTGTTCATCTTAAGAGTATTTATCTTATTTCTTTTGAGGCAGATTTAATTTAAAAAACCCCTGTTTAAAAAAAATGATAACCAGATATTATAAATAAAAACTATCAATCAACCTTTATAAGCCTTAAAATATATGCAAGTACAAAAAGTACATTTCTAACATATAACAGAGTTATGTTTATTAAGGTTTAGAACTTGTGTAAATAAGACCGATCTTTTTCTTAGTTTTCAAACAATAAATAAGAAGTACCCTGCATTAAAAATTTTCTTGCTCCTCGACCGGCTTCGGATCCAATTCAACCTCAAAAAACTGACCAAGTGAAAAAGACATTTAGGAAGTAATCTATATATATATATATATATATATATATATATATATATGATTCGATGCGATGTTGACCAATGGGAGTAGAGTTACAGGTCCAAGCGTAAGGTCCCAGTTGCCCGCTGCTCAGCAAAAAGCCTTTGCGTTCTGCCAATAGGTATAGAGGTTGCACAGTCCCTCTGTGTTAAATGATGTTTGGCAGAAAACATTAGCCTCACTTTACAGTGACGCAAAGGCTTTTTGCTGAGCAGCGGGCAACTGGGACCTTACGCTTGGACAACCTCTATACCTATTGGCAGAACGCAAAGGCTTTTTGCTGAGCAGCGGGCAACTGGGACCTTACGCTTGGACAACCTCTATACCTATTGGCAGAACGCAAAGGCTTTTTGCTGAGCAGCGGGCAACTGGGACCTTACGCTTGGACCTGTAACTCTACTCCCATTGGTCAACATCGCATCGAATCATATTCCTTTCCCCGGACAACCCATAGAAAACTATATATATATATATATATATATATATATATAAAATGAATGTATGTCTGTCTGTTTATACTCGATAGATTCAAAAACCATACATCCAATCGCCGTGAAAATTGACCTGGATGGCTTCCAAGTACCTCTTAGGAAGCGTACAATTCTTCTGGAACGTGTGTGTCTAAGAGGCAGTGTGGGTGATGGTTGAGGCGTATTTAATTCGGTGGCTACATTTGCAGATGCTGGCCAGGTGTATGCACAGGGAAGGAGAAGAGGTGTACGTACTAGTTCGTGTATAGACTGTTGGGACTGAAGGTCAGGGAGCAGGTTGACTTCTATTGGCCGAGCAAAAACGCTGACTTGAGACGATCGATGGAGACTTCATCGGGGCCACGATTGAGCTGCAGGCGGAAAGTTTTAGGTATTGCCGCAGAAGTCTAAACGGTCCATCATAGGCGGGTTAGAGAGGGCAGTGGACAGCATTATGCTTTACGAACACTTGTATGCATGACTCCAAGTCGGGATATATAAATACTTTGCGAGAAGATCAATGTGGAATGGCCACAGGCTGGACTACTCGCAAAGCCTCTCACAGACGCTTGTCAAAGTTCGATCCGTCGAGAACTGGATTTACCTGATTTAAGAAATCTGAGGGTAGACGAATGCCCGTACGAAACACGAGTTCGGCAGAATAGGAGTCACTCTCTGGCACATTGTAACACCGAAGACCTATTAAAACGATGAGTAGTTCAAAGAGCCAGTCATTACACATATGGGCCTTTAACACTCGGTGCCACACCTCTCAACTTTGCCGTTGGCAGCAGGATGGTATAAACACCCAACAAAGTTGTCAGAGATTTAAATCAATCGCTCTCTAACTGATTCCTCTATCTGTTGTTATGTAGCTGGGAACGACGTAACGAGAAATCCATTGCGCAAGGACTGACTGGGCAACGGTGTCTGCGGTGATCTCCATAACGGGAATGACTTCGACCTGTCAATAATTGTCAATAGCGGTAGTTATCCTACATTTCATAGAATAGCTTGGAAAACGTTGTTCAATGATTTTTGTCTTACAAAATGGGTTCAAATTTAATCAGAATCGGATATACATTGGAGTCTTCCGTCCACCAATTTTGTTAAGAAGGGTTGTTTGGAGAATTAAATCGTTCACAACATAATTTACTCCTTTATATATACAGTTAAAATCGCACATTTAGATGTAGTTCTTATGCGAATATCCAACCCCATAGCTCCTAAGGAGGGTATTAGAGCTTTAAGGCCACTTCCCGTATATTTCTCAGAAAATTATTTATAAGAGTGCATTTCAATTTTTATTAATCTTTTTTTCTCTTCCGTCCTACAGAGAAAGACGATGTCAAACAGACACACAAAGTTTTGTTTCATTACAATACTAAATTACTTTGGAGCCTTTTTCCTTTTTACGGTGGATGGATTTATAAAGCGGTAAATGCAAGAAAATGAGAATTTTTAGGCCAAAAGTAAGTTTCCACAATTCCAAATACAGAAGTTATTCTTTTGGGATTAGAGGGAATGTGTTCTGGCAGAATTTAGATGCCTTACACCTGTTGTTTAGTTCTATCTATAATACCCAAAAGAATTTCTTGCTTGTGTTTTTGTAGAAACTTACAAAATAATGTAATAAAAAATATTCATTCAAATAAATAAATGTCTTTGATATCATTAAACAAATTATTCCGCTTCGATAAATTTTAATTAAATTTTAAAAAATTTCCAAATTAGAATTTTTCTTTTTTACAATTGTAGAAATTTGGATACAAAAGATTTTATATTAAAAAAAAAAAACTACATCATATTCGCCAATTATATATCAAACACCGTAATTCCTCAAGAATTACATATCCCTAATGAAATTTTGAATAACAATTCAGTTAAGGTCAAAGTAAAAAAATAACAAAAGCATCAATAAATCATGTTATGAAAATTTATTATACAATAATAACAGCATAATGCAAAGATCCCATACTTATTTTTGATAGGGAAAGCATAGAAAACTTTAAACTTATTTCTAATACAATAAATGCACAGCCTTAAAAGGCACAAGAATGACTAATCTTAATGCGCTTCTGGAGAGCTAAAAACATAAGCTCATTAAATCTAATAAGGCTAGCTTCTTCATTTTGAAGATACCATACTGATGTTTGAGTAATATTATAGTTTAATAAGGCAATTATGAATGTAAGAGTATAAGCAACGCTTTCAAATAATAACAGAAATATTGAAATTAGTTACAAGGCAGAAGAGTAGTTTATGAAGTTATAGACTAGATGGTTCCTGTTAGAAGAACTGAAAAGGTAGAATCAATTTTGTAGTTTACCAAAAATTTGAAGTAGGAGGGTTAAAACAGTCAGAGGAATTTATATGTTGCCATAATCCAGATTAAGGCAAGTCGTTAATGATTAAATATTGGATTCTTAACAGGTTCTATCTTTAACTAACTCACTACATAAACATACTACAGATAAGCGTTAACAATAGGAAGCAATTTTCACAACTCATTCAACATAATGAAGATCACTAACAAAAATATTACTTTCTTATACATCCTTAAAGGTACAAACAACAACTACTCTAAACATAATGGTTATATATATAAGTACACTAAAAAATAAAGTTTCCTCATTTAAAAAAAAAAATTCCAAAATTTCTCAAAAGAACTTATCAAGACACTTTTAAAGAATATAATATTGGTTAAAAATAGTACAAAGTAGTTTGTAATGAGGAATCAGTCTAAAGAGACTCTTGATACAAGAAATATTGATCGGTAATAATTTTAATTTCAAACAGCACAAATATACCTACTAAACATTATTTTACAAAGTGTCTATAAATGAAAAAGAAGTACCTAATAGAGTCATTCTACATGTAGCTCATACAAATACATTAAAGGAAAGAAAAGATAAACTTCAGTAGATAGAAAAAATAATTACAATAAAGGATAATATCTTCAATATAACTAAATATGAGAAAAATTATTACTTAAATGCTGAACACGAGAACAGGCTGAGGGTCCATAACAAAGGAACAGAGACGTTGAGGTACTTTATCAAGCAAGCAGTTATTTGATTTATTAATTCGAAATAAACGTATAGACTTTTATTATTTAGGAAATAAACAATCTTTGGTAGATTTCTACAGTGAAAAAAAAAAAGAACACACTAAATGAAGTGAATCCTTCTTTCTTACAAGGTAAGATCATTCATTGTAGAATTATCATACATACAGTTGGTGGTTTAGTCAGGGTAAGACATATATACCCTGAGTCTTATATATTTCACTATAAGACACGTTTCTGTAAACATTTACATCAGTCTAAAGGTCATAAATAAAAGTAATAAGTACTACACATTATATATGCATAGAAATATATTAAGGTTTCAGGGCACATTGTAGTGTAATTTATTTTGTTGTGTAATTATTTTGAGCCTTACTGTTAATTTGATTTCATATTTTCTTAGACCTAATTACTTCAAACATTTTAAAATTATGACTATCATTAAATCAAATGCATTGAGCTTATAGTAGTAAGGCTTACCAGACACCAGTAAAGCTTTGGTACGAGACAATATCTCAATGCACAAGGAATATCAATATTCATAAGATAAAATAGAAAAGCAATTGTATAAATATATGAAATACTATTAATGCGAAAAATAACAATTTCAGAGGGTTCGATGTAAGTTAAAACTTCAATAATACTGAACATTTTGATTGTCATGTATGGAATTGGTAATGGGAAAATATGTATGATGCGCTGTTTAACTTCAGTATCTTTGGACAATATCTTTATTTAATTATGGTTCTTACTACTCAAATATACTTATAGCAGAGGCTACAAAGTGATTCGTAAGAAGTTGCACAGCTCTCCAGGACATTTGACATTTTATTAATACATTAACCAAACAAATTTTATAACTATCACAAGTAAGCAATAATGACATTAATGAGGTCAATAAAGGTGGTAGTGAAGTGTTACAAACAGAGCATTAATGAAAATACCCATCAATGTACTTGCTAAAGCGACAAAAGTTTTAACTGAACTTGTAGTTCAGTATTTTTTTTAAACATTGGAAGCTGAACTAACGGTTTCTGATCATCTTGAAAATGTTCAAAAATTTTAGTTTAAGCTCTGAAAGTTTTAGTGAGATTTCAAACAACCTATCTTTTCCGTTCTAGGAAACATTCTCATCGTATCAGAAAAAAAAATCGGAAATCGGCTGTGAATTCAGAAAAATGATATAATCTGGAGAGTCTCTTCCATTTAACCAAAATAAATTTAAAAAAATAGCAGTTGCATCCAAAGCAAGCAAGCTATTAAGAAAATAATACTTTAATGACCCGAGAACATAAACTGGTAACTACTATTAATACTATTTTTTTTATAATTATATTTATAGATTTATAAATGCTCCAGGTTCCAATGTCAACCTTTTCCAGAATTCCAAAAGTTTGAGAACCTCTGTTTTCCCTCATGATGAAAATAAATCCAGAAGGCGACACACTGACGATAGCCTCATACTAACGGTAACCTCAATATTTGATGAATAACTACATGCATACCAATATGCATCAAATACCAAATGTCAATTATTCCTCTGCTTTATTAGATCTCAACAGTAATCAATGTTCACTTTTCATAATAGATAAATCCTTATCGAAAGTAAGCAGAAAACAGTTGATATAATCAGTATCTATTCAATTACAAAAGTTTAAACATAATTTTGTTTTTATCAGCAAAAAATAAACATCTCTTCTAATAAATGGCACAATGATAAATTATAACTGAAACAAAAAAGTGTTGCGCTACTTAATGATTAAGCCTTTCTGTTTGAAATTAATACTACATGATAATTAACAGAGTTAATAACTTAAAAAGAACAAACATAATAGTTTAAGGAAAAAAAAGGAACTTGCACAAGTGTTTTATAGCAGGAATAAAAGTTTGATTAGTATACAGTAACAAATATGAATTTACCACTCATAAGGAAAAATAATGTCTACAGGTGCATAGGTTTACGACGACCAGGTTCATCTGAGTGGTAAAACATCGTAAAACATTATACATGGCTGAAGCATATTAAACAGAGTAATTTGGCAAAAGTATTTAGTAAAATCTTTTGTTTATTTTAAAGCAGTATTATGTAGAAAGGGTTAACATTAGATTAAACTGAAAATAGAAAAGAAAATATAGTCTTAATTTCTGAACAAAATAATTATGTATACACAAATCATATATTGAACTGATTTTCCGAAAAGCTGACTGATGTGAAACAAAGACTTTCAATTTGTTCCTCATAATATAAACAGATATCTCAATATTTGTTCAGAACATCCTGATATACAATACAATTGTTAGTTATATTTAATACAAGTTAGAACAATTGGTAAATTTCTGTATTTTTTATGCAATCCACTTGTTTTATATTATGACTAGCTCTTAATCAACTTATAATGTTTAAGACTTTTATGTAAAAGAAATACAGAAAATCAAACTATTAGATTATAAAGTAATTTATTTATGTTACAAATTAATGATTAATTACAATTATACATTTAGAAGATAATGATTCGTGAAAATTTGAATTAACGGATCAGTATAGGAAACAATAGTTCCAATTAACTTTTGATAACCTACTTCTTCAGGAGAAAAAGGGTCGTAATCAAAAGATGAAACCAATATAATAGCTAAAAGTTTACAATTAATTGAAACATCAGAAGACATTATCTTCTGTGCAATCAATAATTCAGGACGGTATCCTTTTAACTGTACGGTCTGTTGAACAAACCATCTCAATGTCACTCCTAGTACTTCAATGATTTGGGAACCGTATTTATCACATAAATTATTCGTTAAGCTGCATACGCCTTCAACAAATTGATAAATCTCTTCGGAATTACGACTTTTACTATATGTGATATAAAGTTGTAATAAAAAGCTGTCTCTTAGAATCTCACTTTCTGGTAACAGAGAATTTAGACCTGAGAAGAACTGAGTCATTATCAGGTTAGAGTTAACTAAAAGACTTTTATTTAAACAAATGCTACAAATATTACTGACAATTAAGGACAATAAATTTCTAGCGTCTATTTTTTTAGTTTCATTGTTAATTTCATTCCATTCTGATGAAACTATTTTATTATTGATGATTTCTAACAATCTTGTCAGTCTTAAATTAAAGTGTTCTTCTTTGCAATAGCATAAATAATTTGCAGGAAACTGGCAATCAATCTTTTCAGAAAATGCAAGCTGAAGAAGGGTAAAGCAGAAATCTTCATTCTCTGAAATAAGAAATGATGGCTCCATCATATTCAGAATTTTTTTTCTAACATCATAAATATTTTTCAAACGCTCAAGAGCACTCCAAAGTGAAAGTAAGTAATCCAGTTTATACTTCTCAGGAATCGCACGAGTATTGAAGATAATATCTATAGTTTTGAGGTCATCAGGTTTCAAATGAGTCATAGCATTGCAAAGAGTTTTCCAAGTTTGTTCACTTTTTTCTAGTTTCACGGTGTCCAAGATGGAGTTGTATAAAATAACTCTGAGGGATATATTAGGTTCTTTGCTAAATTGAGTTAATAGGAGGTCAGAAGATAAATCAATTGGAGCCACTGTCTTAAACATTCTTAACACATGCTTTCTTACAGAAATTGGCGAATTAACCATTGGAGCAAGAAATGTTATTACCTTATCAGCAGATATCTTCAATTGGGCACTATACCAAGATCCAACTACTAGCTTAAGAAAATCTCCTCGAGCAAAATGCTTTAAAACATCTAATGCATAGTAAGAAGGATTAAAATTTTTCAAAGAAGCCCCAATAGCTTTCTGGATGTTATAAAAATTACAGGAATCATCATCACTACCTGTTACCATCGTTTCACCTTTTGGAACAAAAGGATTTATGAACTCCAAAAAGTTATCAGGGCTTTCCAGCAAACTTAAATTACGAACGCAATCACATTTCATTCTATTTGAGCTTTCATCAGAATTAAAGATTGTTCTAAAAGCAGAGCATAGGTTTTCAACAAGATGTGACGATGAATACAGTTTAGCAATGTTAAAGAAAAGTTTATATGAATTATTAAGATCATCGATAATATATTCACAAATAACAGGTAAGTTATCTAATATATTTTTGACTGATAGCTTTAGTTTATAAATGAGTATTTCCGGGCAGGAAATTTCAGGAAATTCAGCATTAAAAAAGTCATTTCTAAGTTCTTTATTCTTCTTCAGTGACTGCAGTATTGAAGTCCTATAATACCTTTGTCGAAACATATCCTTTACCTGATCTAAAATAACATCTTGATGTTTTATTTGCTTCTTTTGGTTAGCATTCCAATCGCATATTTTAGTGAATAATTCAAGAGCCATATTTGATTCTTCGAGGTTACTGTTAAATTCCTTTTTATGTAAGTTCTCATTAAACCAATTCAATAAATAATAACCATTTGTACCTTTAATTAAATTTTCATAAGTATAACTGGAGCTAATAAATTTCAGAAACCGATTAAGCTCATCATTTGCACAAAGATTCATTTTTAAACGCTTCTGAATATAACTTTCATAGATTTGAACAAATTCTGAACCAAATTGATCTAATTCATCATTAAGAAATAAATTATCAGTAAGTTCAATAATTGGAGTCCATTGTTCAATCGTCAGAGCCATAAGATCAAATCCATTGGTTAGTTCCTCAAGAGCAGCTCCTTTTACTGATGCTCTGTCATTCCTCAGTCGGGAAATGATAAACTTGAAAACATCCGTTATTTCATCAGTTCTTTTGTTCATCCTTAGGCACGAAAACATGGCAACAATAACGCTCTTTCGGTCCTCATCCTCTAAAGCATTTATAATCATTTTCTTTAATGCCGGAAGAGCATTTTCCACTTTAAGGTAACTTGTGTATTTAGTTTCTTCAAATAAATTTTCCGATTTCTTTAATTTCATTTCACCCCACTTTTGTCTCTCATTTGGAGGTAAAGCACGAATAAATTCATCAGTCAGAGAACCTGCCACCATTAAAGGTTCTAGTTCATACCTCTGAATAAAATGCCTCATCATTAAACCTTCAGCAAAATTTGCATCAAGAAATTCTAACATGTCTATAAAGGGTTTTTCATTATAATAATTAAAATCTTTTCTAAACTCTTTCAAAGAAGGTGGCATTAAAGACAAATGCAGATTTGCAATTTGATCTTTTGATAACAAAGATATTAATATTTTTAGTTTAAAAATTTTCACATAGCCATTAGCATGTTCCAGTATTGATTGAAGGTATGATTTAACAATTTTCTTGGTTAAACTTTTGCCAAATTTACTTATACTGACATACTTATTAAACTGATTGAAAAAAGTAATAAAATCACTAGTATTTTGGACTGCCATTGCTTTAATAACATTGTTAAACGAGTCAAAATAATATGTGTCGGAGCTTGCTAGAGTTTTATAGCAGCTATAAATAAAGTCTATTGTTAAATTACGATGTTTCCTGTACAACTTCATGACAACGTCTGGAGGAGCTTCAGTTTGGACAGCAGTTAAAACTTCATGAATCAACTTAACACTACACCCAGGTAGCAATATTATGGCAGTATTCATTCCATATACGGGAAGAATTACGGTGAATAGATCATCAGCAATGTCACAATTGTTAAGATATTCTGAATACTTCTTCAATACTTTCTTTCTAAGAGAATAAGAGATTTTCCCTAAAAATTCTTTAACAAACTCGCTTGGATTTTGAATAACACCTGCATCTTGGTAAAACCATTTACACCTTAAAGCTCGACTTGTCAAATAGACATCATCACATTTAAAAATATCCATTAATTGAGATGTTAACTGAAAAGTATCTACCAGTTTAATTAAAACTAACTTTTCTAAACAAGTCTTAAAAGTTGAATTAGAAATAAACTTTACTGCATCCTGTTTACTGCAGGTTGTCACCAGTTTATCTATAGTCTGAGAAATAGCTTTCATGACTTCTTGGGGACATGGATTATTATTAGCTTCTATCATGGCTGTTGCAAGAGAATCCATGATTGGATTATAACCTAGAAAAAAAAGAGAAATACATAAAAACTTTCCATCTCACAAAAAAGTTAATATAAATTCTGCAAGTCAAGCCTATGAAACAAGTTGTTTCTAAATTTTAACCAAAACTTAAAGTTTAAAATGTGTATCATCTCATTACTTGATAATAGTACATTTTTAAAATTTAGGTTTCCTGTTTTAACTGCCTTACACCAGTTTTCATAAAATTAAGGAAAGTTATCACTGATTCATGAACACTAATTTCTTTTAGAAACCATTCAACTGGGGAAAGAACTAACATTCAATTTCAATATCTCATGAAAACTACAATAATCTTACTGAACCCACTATGACAAATAAGTACACAGGTTTAGATATGTTTATTAAAAGAATAGAAAAATGAAAACAACCATTCAGACAAGGTCTGACGTGTACTACTCTTCATAATGGCTATCTCATGTTATTAGGAATTCTATATAGTGACATTAATTGACCGAAATGTACAAACTAGTAAAAACACCGAGCCAACACCGACTAACGACTTCCAGGTGTATTATGTTATTTTGATCATGTAAATTGAAATTTATATCAGTGATATTAAATTATTTCGAATCATTTAGATTTCATCAGATTTATAAGCATTAAAAAAAATTACAAGGATCCCTTTATTTGAAATTATAATACGTTATCAAATCAATATGGTTACATCCAACTAAGTTTTTCCCAATAAAATTTCATCAATTTTATACAATTTCGAATTAAACAATTGCGTCAAGACTTAATCCTAACGGTTATAAAGAAAAAGAAAGAAAACAAAATAATTCTGTTTAACAATCATAGGCAATTGCAAATAGTTCAACCAAAAACCAGTAAAATTAATACTAACCAACAAGGACAGAATATCCAAAAAAAAAACCAGCACGATCAGTTTAAGCACAAAGAAACCTTTACGTATTGTGTTCAAACAAATATTTCCCGCTCCCCACCACATAGACTATGATTCAGACTGGCCTTGAAACCTGAAATATGACATCACACCAAATGTTCCTAAACGTATACTTGATAATGGAGTGTTATTTTTTTTGTCATGCAATCATTAGTTTTTATCTTTGGTACTTTTCCTTTCATACTGAATATTGTTCTTTATTTGGTATTTGCTTTTTAAGTTCAATTCTACTTATTTTCCCGAACATCCTTTTCAACTGAACTGTTTATTTGATGTTTGTTTACCTATTAAGATGGTACATCATCTAACCGCTTCAGTGTAATTTTTTAATGTATTCGTTTGTATTAAAGTACTGACCATTTGTATAAATTTCTATTTGATAAAAATATTATGCCCATTGATTCTAACTATTAATACCCAACTATACTTCCATCGTGAGAATTCAATGCAAAAGGGCATGTAAGCGAAAAAAGTATCTGTTATTCTATTTTTTATTCAAAAAACGTATCCAATCTCACAATAGTTCAGTGATTTCCTCGGATTAATACTAGCATATCAATTTGAGGAGTAATCTCAAAGACATACTTGAGATACTTTTAGAGAGAAGAAACATGTCATTTTTTTGGGTCTCAAATATTCTATAGAAGTAGTACTTTATACAGTAATAGTAGCATATATTTGTATTAATGATAACAATAATAGCATTAAAACTACGCTTAGAAAAAAATTTTCAGCTGAAGCCAAAGACGATGATGCATAACTTTTTTTAGATTTCCGTTCTGAAATAAACATTTCATCATTTGGTTTCTAAGACTAGTTGAATTACTAATCATACGTTTAAAAATTTATGTGGTGGCAAACATAATATAATATTAGTAATGTAATCATGAAAAAAAAAAGATTCAAATTATTAATTAAATCAACGATAATTTTTTGACAAACGTTTTCTGAAAGATCAAAAAGCACTGAAAATCAAGCAAACACCGGAAAAATTTAAAAAGAATCTGGGAATATTAAAGGACACAGATTTACATTAAGTCACAGGTTACAGTTAGTGGTATAGAAAGAGGTGGGCGGTCCTGCCCGGATGGCACGTGCCAGAGGGCGGCATTTTGAGGGTCTAAAAATAGAAAATAGAAAAAAATTTTAATAATAAAAATCTGAAATTTTGTACCAAATGAGTTTTTAAGGTCGTAATTGTTTTTATGTTTTATGTGTGTAACACTGTTTTTAAACGAATATTTTAAACGAATATTTTAAATGTAATGTTGCAAAT